>ML380358.1:143942-191994 GCA_005239525.1 Nicotiana knightiana
TTGTAACTTGTAAGTTGTAAGAGTTGAATTTTGAAATTTGAAATTTGAAAATTGATAATTTGAAATACATGTTGCACTTGCAATTTATAAGTGCAATTTTTTCCATAATCATTGTTATCTTTATATATTTTACTTTATATTTTATATAAATTACAATACATGTACAAAAACTTGAAAAAAAAAATTAAAAAATTGAAACCCGACCCGGCCCGGCCCGTCAGTATCCTTACCCGCACGGGTTCATTTTTACCCGGATAAGCCCCAACCCGTTAAACCCGTTAACAATTAACCGGTAAGAACCCGTAACCGCAACCCGTCCGGTTAGAAAAAAACGTAACCGGCCCGGCCCGGCCCGCCCGTTAGACACCCTTATGTTCAGGCCTTAGCCAGCAAGTTTGTGCGATTAGATATTTCTGAGCCGAGTCGAGTGTTGGCTTGTGTGGTCTCTCGGTCTTCTCTTTATGATCATATCAGGGAGCGTCAGTATGACGACCCCCATCTACTTGTCCTTAAGGACACGGTCCAGCACGGTGATGCTAAGCAGATCACTATTAGGGATGATGGCGCATTGAGGATGCAAGGAAGGCTATGTGTGCCTAATGTATATGGCTTGCGTGACTTGATTCTTCAAGAGGCTTACAGCTCACGGTAGTCCATTCATTTGGTGTAACGTCCCTGCCGGTCGTTCTGGGAGTTTATCCTGTTTCCCTTGTTTCTGCTTCATTATATGTGGTTCAGCTTCATTACATTGTGTTAGCTTGGTTGGCTTGATTTCGGAGCGATTTTTGGAGCAAAATGAGACACTTAGACTCTTATCTTGGTTCAATAGTGGAAAAAGTCAATCGGAAGGTGACTTATTGGTAAACGACCTTGGAATGCGGATTTTATGGTTTTTATAGCTCCGTTAGGTAATTTGGGACTTAGGAGTTTGTTCGAAATGATGTTTTGATGTCCGGTGTAGAATTAGGCTTGAATTGGCGAAGGTTAGTTTTTGGCGATTTCCGGTCGGCAGTGGAAAATAGGCTATTAGGGTCGGAATGGAATTATGATAGTTGGCGAAGGTTCATAATATCATTATTGATAGGTGTGCAATTGTTCAGGTCAATCGGACGTGTTTTGGATGGTTTCGATATCTTTGGTGAAATTTAGAAATTTCAAAGTTCATAGGCTTGAATTTGATGTGATTTTGGTGTTTTTGCGTTGATTTTGGTGTTTCTAAGGCTCAACAAAGTTTGAAAGATGTTATGGAATATTTTGGTAGGTTTGGTTAAGGTCCCAGGGGCCGAGGGTGTATTGCAGATGCTCAAACGGGCACTTTCGATATTTGGGAGATTGCTGGTTTTCTGGTGTTTTGGCAGCAGTGATTTCTCCACTGCGATCGCATGGATTCATCCGCTATCACTTAGAGTAAAAGTTTGGGGCAGGAAATTTGTTCTATGCGATCGCATAGCAAGGATTGAGATTACATAGGTTGGGCCGGTGAAGTAGTGCGATCGCGTGGCCCTTTGTGCGATCGCATAAGGTATTCTGAGGTGCGTGTGTGGGATGAATTTTGAGCTACGCGAACGCGTGTGTTGGTATACGAACGCATAGGGTTGTCTGGTCAGTGCATCTCGATCGCGTGAATGGAGTCGCGATCGCACTGAAAGAAAAATTGGTGTTGGGCAGAATGTTTTAAATAGCCCTTTCTTGCGAATTTTGTCTAATTTCCTCCATTGTTGAGCTAGTTTGGAGCTCTTTGAGAGGGTTTGAAAAGGAAATTGAAGGTAATCACATGGAGGTAAGATTATCGGCTTCATAGTTCGATTATATGTTGTTTTCTAAGTAATTAAACCGGAAAATTGTTGGATTTAAACCCAAAATTGGGGAGGTTAGGTGCATGGAATTTTGAAATTTCTTTTGGTGATTTTAGTGGGAAATTTTGGTCCGATTTTGATGTTCTTTGTTTGTACGGACTCGTGGGAGGATAAGGATTCTTGTGATGTAATTTTTATCAGATTTCGAGATGTGGGCCCAAGGCTCGGGTTTTGCCAAATTTCGAGAATTGTGTTAAAAATTTATATCTTTGGATTGGGTTTTGTTCTGGCGTATATTGATGATGTTAATCTGATTTTGGTTAGATTCAGAGCATTTGGGAGCCAATTCGAGGGGCAAGCGCATCACGGAATAGCTTTTGGGCTGTTTTGAGGTAAGTAACGATTGTAACTCTAAACCTGAGGGTAAGAAACCCCGTTATTTGATATTGTTCTGGTAAATGAGGTGACGCACATGCTAGGTGACGAGCGTGTGGGCGTGCACCGATAGGGATTGAGACTTGGTCCATCCCGTAGCGACTATTAAGCCGCGTATTCAAATTGAAATCTTACGATGTCGTGTATTGTTTTTTGGAAATTTATACTTGTTTATAGGCTGTGAGCCATGTTTGGGGCCTTGTGCCAACTTGTTTAGACCCTTAGAGGTACTTTTACACTATTCTCACACTATCCTGATAGAAAAATTGTGAACTCAGTCATGTTTCCTACTCGTTGTTATTTTCACTGTGATCACACTGTTTTGAAACTCTGAGAAGTAATTTGGGCTGAGTCCCGTGATATAAGATGAAATGCCCGAGTGGCTTGTAAGGATGACTGAGTGAGGCCGAGAGCCGAGTATGTGAGGATAGTTATGGATCGGGCTGCACGCCGTAGCAATATATATGTTATATATCACATATGGATCGGGTTGCGCGCCGCATAAATATATACATTATGTATGGATTGGGCTGCACGCCGCAGAAATATATATGTATTATATGTGGATCGGGATGCACGCCGCAACAATATACATTATATATGATTCGGGCTGCACGCCGCTTCAATATATACATTGGATCGGGCTGCACGTCGTACCAATATAGTGCTTGGGCTGAAGGAGCCCCTCCAGGAGTCTGTACACCCCCAGTGAGCGCAGACGACTGTTATATGGATCGGGCTACACGCCGCAACGTATGTTATATAGATCGGGTTGTACGCTGCAGTAGTACACATTATATATATATGGATCGGGTTGCGCACCGCAACAATGTATATATATATATATATACATATTGGATTGGGTTGCACGCTGCAACAGTTGTTATATGGTACCTGATGAGTGAGAGTATGAGTATCGACTTATGAGAGTAGAGTTACGAGTGACTAAGAGGCTTACTCGAGAGGCTTTATTTGTGAGCGACACTGTGCCCGAGTGGCGGATACTTTTATGAAACTACTATTTTCACTATTCTTTACACTGAGCTTCTTTGATAAATGTTGGATAAAGAGATTTTTAAACGGAAACTGGAGTTTTATGAAATACTTGGAAATGTAAATTCCTGACTTGATTTACTTATTTCCACAATCACTTATTATATGGATTTGCATGATTTATAAATGCTCGTCACTACACTCATGTTTTTAGATACTTTGGTTACTTACTGAGTTGGCGTACTCACGTTACTCCCTGCACGTTGTGTGCAGATTTAGGTACCAGGATAGAGCGATAGTTGAGCTACCCCATTGGGAGCATTGTTTGGAGATTGTGAGGTAGCTGCTCGTCGTCCGCGACACTACTCTTTCTCCTTCCTATTCTATCATTTGTACTTTACTTCACAGACTGGTCGTAGTAGAGGATTTAAATTAGACCATGTCACTTCTTAGAAGCTTATGACGGTTGACTCCGGGTGTTGGGACTATGCTTAGATGTTCTAATCATTTTATTGTTTTTTTGAAATTCTTAAGAAACAGAATTTTTATTGAAAGTCGGATATTTGATGTATTAAATGGAAAATCATTTCTTTATTTTCAGTAAATTGGCTAGCTTAGTATCACGATAGGCACCATCATGGCCAATAGAGATTTGGGGTCGTGACAAGTTGGTATCAGAGCTCTAGATTACATAGGACTCAACGGTCATGAGCAGGTTTAGTAGAGTCTTGCGGATCGGTACGGAGATTTCGGTACTTATCTTCGAGAGGCTGCAGAACCCTTAGGAAAATACCACATTCTTGAATTCTTGTCGTGCGAATCCATTTTATTCAGCCAAGAGCGTAACTCTTGAATTCCTTCCATGTATTTGAACATGCCTGAGAGCGCTTGGTATCAGCTGTGCATCGACGGCTTGTGATTTCCATGGATGATAAGTGATTTTAGCATGTTGATAATGTGCCAGTCTAGAGAACTTGAGGCCGGATTCTGTCCGTGGCTTGAGTGCTGGGATTTTGTTGTGTGAGCACATGTTTTTTGGGGACTTATATGTCCGTTGATGTCCTTATTGACGGGACCTTGTGGCTGGATGCCTATGTGGTGAGTGTGATTTGATGGTTAGATGTGTTTAGACTGTGATTTGAGACAAAAGGATTGGTTGAGAATGTGGAAAGAACTATTGAGTGTTTGATTTTTGTCTCGATTTGATATATGGCTTCGAGTTCTGAGTGTATTAGAAGACCTCTCATATTGTTTAGTGTTGAGTGAAGCAGATCTTTCTGTTGGGTTAAGGGTTCCTGGTGATGTCTTTTGGGAATATCATTGCCCCAGTAGAGTTCGTGTATATGATTAACAGTGTATTCCAGCCGTATTAGCACTCCTTTGTTATTGTATTCATTGATGGCATCCTGGCGTATATGCGTAGCCAGGGATAACATATTCCTATGTTTCATCCTATTTTTGCCAACTTTATGGATATGCCCCGTGAGTCTTTAGTTACATCTGTTCAAGTGTCGACTCCGGTGGGTGATACTATTATTGTGGACCGTGTGTATCGGTCGCGTGTGATATCTATTGGGGGTCTGGAGACCCGAGTGGACCTACTGTCACTCAGCATGGTCTATTTTGATGTGATATTTTGCATGGATTGGTTATCTCCGTGTCATGATGTTCTTGATTGTCACGCTAAGACTGTGACCTTAGCTATGCCAGGGTTTCCGAGGGTTGAGTGGAGAGGTTCTTCTGAGTATGTGCCTAGCAGGATGATTTCCTACCTAAAGGCTCAACGTATGATTGAGAAAGGGTGTTTATCGTATCTGGCTTTTGTGAGGGATGTCAGTGGTGAGACTCCTGCTATTGATTCGATTCTTGTGGTCCGAGACTTTCTAGATGTGTTTCCTGCAGACCTGTCAGGCATGCCACCTGACAGGGGCATTGATTTTGGTATTGACCTGGTGCGAGGCACTCAGTCAATTTCTATTTCACCTTATCGTATGGAACCAACAGAGCTAAAGGAACTAAAGGAGCAGCTTCAGGAACTCTTAGATAAGGGGTTCGTTCGGCCTAGTGTGTCGCCTTGGGGTGCACCGGTGTTGTTCGTGAAGAAGAAGGATGGATCTATGCGCATGTGTATTGATTAGTGGCAGCTAAACAGAGTTACGGTGATGAATCGGCATCCGTTTCCTCGTATAGATGACTTGTTTGATCAGTTGCAGGGTGCCAGGGTTTTTTCCAAGATTGACTTGCATTTCGGTTTTCATCAGTTGAAGGTTCGGGGACCAGTCTTTCTGAAGACTGCTTTCAGGACTAGATATGGTCATCATGAGTTTCTCGTTATACCACTCGGGCTGACCAGTGCCCCAACAGCCTTTATGCACTTGATGCATCGTGTATTCCGCCCTTATCTGGATTCTTTTGTCATCATGTTTATTGACGATATCTTGGTGTATTCCCACTCTTGGGAGGATCATGAACAACATTTGAGCGCTGTGCTTCAGAACTTGAGGGAGAAGAGATTGTATGAAAAATTCTTCGAAGTCTTAATTCTGCCATCAGCTTTAGGTTCTTATACCGCATATTGTGATGCCTCGAAGTAGGCGTTGTTTGTGTTTAGATGCAGAAGGGTGTAGTGATTGTGTGTTATTTATGATCTTCGGAAGTGTAGAAAGAGATATTAGTCTGAGGCTAAGCCGACAGAGGGTATCTCATTGGGTTGTCTTGGGGTGTATGATTTTTATGTTGTTCGGTAATAAGTTCTCTTCTACCAGTAAATGATATATGTTGTAATTTAGCGTAGATCTCTTGTGAAAGTTGGCATGAATATTACAATGATGAATGCGAAATGTGCAGATGACTTGAGTTGTTAGAGGGGTTGTGTTATTATAGGCACTGTGAGTTATTGTTTGTCTTGATCGTTGACTTTGAGCCAAGTGGGGGAGTCTGTTAATGATGAGTTCATTGTACTATTATGTGCCTTATTGCTTTCAGTTCTAGGTATATTGGTGGATTAGTTATGATGTGCAGAGGTGGAGTCTGGGAATGACTCGAGTAATGGAAATTCTTCGATACAGGTTGTAATGTACTCTATTGCGTAAATGGGTTCTATTGAATGATGAATAATAGGGTTGTGCTATGTATTCGAGCGGTGGAATTGAGATCAGATATAGTAATTTGTGGCATCATGGACTTCGAGACTGAGAGTTAACATAAAAATGTTATTTTGTGGTAGTGAACTATGAAGATGCGAGCAAAGCTAGTCAGATGTTAGTATGTACCATGATTCAGTCATTGTGAACATTTCGGTAAGTTATCTATTTGTTGTGGGTGACCAGAGTTGATTAACGGTTATTGGTAGGACCGTATGAGTGTGTGTTTTGCACCGAGTCAGAATTGCTGACTCCGAATTTCTATTATTGAGGAATGTAACATTTGATTGTGATTGAGTTTATTCATGTTCTAGGGTGATCTATGAGCTACCCTTCGGTGTTGCGGGGCGTGATGATTGTTACTTATATACACTTACGGTGCGAGTTTATTTGGGCTTTATAGCGGGATATGAGTAAGGTAAGTAATTGGGTATTGCATGATTGAGATGTGTTGATTATGTACCTTCTGATTCGTGTGGCATGGTATCGTCTGGTTTCCCTGTGGTTATGGCAATGCACTTTGAGTACTTGATGTCGAATTTCAAATGGTTATTGATTATTGGGCCAGGTGGCTTGTAGTATTTAATGTGGACCAGCGTTTGGATGAGGTCGCACAGTGTAGCGAAGATTATGTAGGGGTATGAGCTTTGGTTTTGGATTCGTGTGTATTGATTTTTGCAATGTGTGCCAGGCTTTTAGCATGATGTTGTGATGGTAATTGTTAATGGCGGGATAATCCTCCCGTGTCACCCTTTTATATAATTTGATTACATTAGGATGTTGCTAATAAGTGCACGAGTTGCACATGTTCTGGCTTCGAATTTTATCGATGTGTCATGTCATCAGAGTGGTCGTGTTGGATGAGAAGAGGTCATTGGACCTAGAATGAATATTGTTAGAATTGTCTACAGCATAGTTGGAAGGATAAATATCGGGAGTCGGCTTAGAAAGATGCTATAATTCCTGTTTGTGAATGGGGAGCTTCATGTCTGACTGATCGGACGAATGGTTGCTAGTTTCTACGTGTTTATTTCATCATCGGCAGTATATGAAAGTGCTAGAGCGAGGCATCTCTTATGATAGGTTATGTACCGGTATTGGGTTGTTCTAAGCAGCTATTGTGATTGGGAGTTATCGCTATGGGTGTTTGAGTCACGTGGTGTATTATGTGATTTCATATGGGGTGGGGATATGGCTTGATTCAGCCTGTGCATACTTAGTCAGTTTATAGTTGTGAAATTTTGATCGTGAATATTACCTCAGAAGTGGAAATTTGGTTCTAAGGTTTATGAGCCAGGTTGGATTTCGAAATTTCAACTGGGTTGTGCTATTGGACCTATATGGGATAGGGTGACGTGGCATCACCCCCGAGTATGTGCATGGTAGGCTACACGACAGATCGATGGTGTTGGAGAACAACTCTTGGCACATTCGAGGACGAACGTACGTTTAAGTGGGGGAGGATGTAACGACCCGGCCGGTCGTTCCAAGAGTTTAGCTCATTTCCCCCGTTTTTGCTTCATTATATGTGGTTCATCTTCATTACGTTGTGTTAGCTTGGTTGGCTCGGGTTCGGAGCGATTTTTGGAGAGAAATGAGACACTTAGTCTCTTATCTTGGTTCAATAGTGGAAAAAGTCAACCGGAAAGCGACTTATTGGTAAACGACCTCGGAATGCGGATTTTATGGTTCATATAGCTTCGTTAGGTGATTTGGGACTTAGGATTCTATTCTAAATGAAGTTCTGATGTCTGATGTAGAATTAGGCTTGAATTGGCGAAGGTTAGTTTTTGGCGATTTCTGGTCGGTAGTGGAAAAAAGGCTATACGGGTCGGAATGGAATTCTTAGAGTTGGAGCAGGTTCATAATGTCATTTTAGACATGTGTGCAAATTTCAGGTTAATCGGACGTGTTTTGGATGTTTTCGGCATCTTTGGCGAAGTTTAGAAATTACAAAGTTCATATGCTTGAATTTGATGTGATTTTGGTGTTTTTGCATTGCTTTTTGTGTTTCGAAGGCTCTACCAAAATTGAAAGATGTTATGGGATATTTTGGTAGGTTTGGTTGAGGTCTCGGGGGCCTCGGGTGTATTGCGGATGCTCAAACGGGCACTTTCGGTCTTTGGGAGATTACTGGTTTTCTGGTGTTTTGGAAGCAGTGATTTCTCCACTGCGATCGCATGGATTCATCCACGATCTCCTAAAGTAAAAGTTTGGGGCAGGAAATTTATTCTATGTGATTGCATAACAAGTATTATGATCGCATAAGTTGGGCCGGTGAAGCAGTGCGATCGCGTGGCCCTTTGTGCGATCGCATAAGGTTTTCTGAGGCACGTGTGTGGGATGGATTTTGAGCTACGCGAACGCGTGTGTTGGTATGCGAACGCGTAGGGTTGTCTATTATGTGCATCACGATCACGTGGCTGGAGTCGCGATCGCACTGAAGGAAATATTGGTGCTGGGCAGAATGTTTTAAATAGCCCTTTCTTGCGAATTTTGTCTAATTTCCTCCATTGTTGAGCGAGTTTGGAGCTCTTTGAGAGGGTTTGAAGAGGAAATTGAAGGAAATCACTTGGAGGTAATATTTTCGGCTTCATAGCTCGATTATATGTTGTTTTTTAAGTAATAAAACCGATTGTTGGATTTAAACCCAAAATTGGGGAGATTAGGTGCATGGAATTTTGTAATTTCTTTTGGTGATTTGAGTGGGAAATTGTGGTCCAATTTTGATGTTCTTGGTATGTACGGACTGGTGGGAGGATAAGGATTCTTGTGATGTAATTTTTATCGAATTCCGAGAGGTGGATCCGGGGCTCGGGTTTGGTCAAATTTCGAGAATTTTGTTAAAAATTTATATCTTTCGATTGGGTGTTGTTCCATTGGTGTATATTGATGATGTTGATCTTATTTTGGTTAGATTCGAAGCATTTGGGATCCAATTCTAGAGGGAAGCGCATGGCAGAGTATCTTTTGGGCTGTTTCGAGGTAAGTAACGATTGTATCTCTAAACCTGAGGGTAAGAAACCCCAGTATTTGATATTGGTTTGGTAAATGAGGTGACACACATGCTAGGTGACAAGCGTGTGGGCGTGCACCGATAGGGATTGAGACATGGTTCGTCCCGTACATCTATTAAGCCGCGTATTCGAATTGAAATCTTAGGATATCCTGTATTTTTTTGGAAATTTATAGTTGCTTACGGGCTGTGAGCCATGTTTGGGGCCTTGTGCCGACCTGTTTAGACCCTCAGAGGTACTTTTACACTATTCTCACACTATCCTGATAGAAAAATTGTGAACTCAGTCATGTTTCCTACTTGTTGTTATTTTCACTGTGATCACACTTTTTGAAACTCTGAGAAGTAATTTGGGCTTAGTCCCGTAAGTTGAGATGAATTACCCGAGTGGCTTGTGAGGATGACTGAGTAAGGCCAATAGCCGAGTATGTGAGGATAATTATGGATCGGGCTGCACGCCGCAGCGATATATATGTAATGAGGCTGAAAGCCGAGTATGTGAGGATAGTTATGGATATATATGTAATGAGGCCGAGAGCCGAGTATGTGAGGATAGTTATAGATATATGTAATGAGGCTGAGAGCCGAGTATGCGAGGATAGTAATGGATATATATGTAATGAGGCCAAGAGCCGAGTATGTGAGGATATGTATGAATATATATGTAATGAGGTTGAGAGCCGAGTATATGAGGATAGTTATGGATCGGGCTTCACGCCGCAATAATATATATGTTATATATCACATATGGATCGGGCTGCGCGCCACAACAATATATAAATTATGTATGGATCGAACTGCACGTCGCAACAATATATATGTATTATATGTGGATCAGGCTACACGCCGCAACAATATACATTATATGTGGATCGGGCTGCACACCGCAGCAATATATACATCGGATCGGGCTGCACGCCGTAGCAATATAGCACTTGGGTTGAAGGAGCCCCTCCAGGAGTCTGTACACCCCCAGTAAGCGCAGTCGACTATTATACGGATCGGTTTGCACGCCGCAGCGTATGTTATATGGATCGGACTACACGCCGCAACAGTACACATTATATATATGAATCGGGCTTTGCCGCAACAATATATATATATACGTATTGGATCGGGCTGCATGCTGCAACAGTTGTTATATGGTACCTTATGAGTGAGAGTGTTGAGTATGAGTATCGACTTATGAGTGCAGAGTTACGAGTGACTAAGAGGCTTGCCCGAGAGGCTTTATTTGTGAACGACACTGTGCCCGAGTGGCAGATGCTTTTATGAAGCTACTGTTTCACTATTCTTTACACTAAGCCTCTTTGATAAATGTTGGATAAATATTTTATACGAGATTTTAAAATAGAAACTGGAGTTTTATGAAATACTCGGAAATGTAAATTGCTAGCTTGATTTACTTATTTCCACAGTCACTTATTATACGGATTTACATGATTTATAAATGCTCGTCACTAAACTCATGTTTTTAGATACTTTTGTTACTTACTGAGTTGGCGTACTCACGTTACTGCCTGCACCTTGTGTGTAGATTCAGGTACCGGGGCAGAGCGATAGTTGAGCACCCCATTGGGAGGATTATTCGGAGATTGTGAGGTAGCTGCTCGGTGTTCGTGGCACTATTCTTTCTCCTTCCCATTCTATCATTTGTACTTTACTTCCCAGACTGGTCATAGTAGAGGATTTGTATTAAACCGTATCATCTCTTAGAAGCTCATGACGGTTCAGTTCGGGTGTTGGGACTGTTCTTAGATGTTCTAATCATTTTATTGTTTTTTTGAAATTCTTAAGAAACAGAATTATTATGGAAATTCGGATATTTGATGTATTAAATCAAAAATTATTTCATTATTTTCAGTAAATTGGCTAGCTTAGTATCATGATAGGCGCCATCACGGCCAGTAGAGATTTGGGGTCGTGACATCCGGGTGTCGCGAAGATGTATCAGAACTTGAGGAAGCATTATTGGTGGAGGAAGACGAAGAATGACATAGTGGAGTGTGTGGCTCGGTTTCTTAATTGCCAGCATATGAAGTAGATATTCCAGAGTGGAAATGGGAGCGGGTCACTATGGATTTCGTTGTTGGACTCCCACGAACTCAGTGCAGGTTTGATGCAGTTTGGGTGATTACGGACAGGCTGACCAAGTCAACTCATTTCATTCTTGTGATGACTACATATTTTTCCGAGCAGATGGATCGAATCTACATCCGCGAGATCGTCAGGCTTCATGGCGTATTGGTATCTATCATCTCTGACCGGGGTACGCAGTTTACACCACGGTTCTAGAGGGACGTAATTAGGGGTGGGCATTCAGTATTTTGGTTCAGTATTTGAGAATTTCGCTTCGGTACTTTGGTATTCGGTTTATCAATTGTGTATACCAAATACCGTTCCAAAGTATTTCGGTACGGTTCAATATTTATTATTTTGGTTCAGTACAGTTTCGGTTTAATATCCGCTGATAAAGAACAACGAAATGTAGTCTAAGTGTCACTCATTATTAGTGTTAAAAAACTATGCAACCAAACTACAAATGGCCAATACAAATACAAAGGCATAAACATACATTGCATATGAAGAAACAAAGAAAATCCTTAATGTCTTGACTTCGCTTACACACACACTCCTCATAGTATATATACATGTGAAAGTGACTACTGTAATTTCCGTGGCATTGAAAATGAAAGGATAATTTGTGAATAATTAAATAAACTTAGAGAAGGAGTTTGAATTTCACCAAGACATTGCAATCAGCCAATAATGAGAAAGTTGATACAATTTGGAGAGACCAGAAGAACTGTTCATTATTTGATAACCAAAAAGGTCCACAACATTATAAATGAGGCTAATGCTAGAAGTGTGCTGGGACAGGAATAGCATCGAACACCCTGTTTGTCTTTAACTTGTGCTGAGTGAAAGAACAACGAACTGAGGAGTGAGGAGTGAGGAGTGAGGAGTGAGGAGTTCATGACTGCTAGAGTCAGTAGAGTTTTCTTGAAATGCCCTACTTTAGTTTAAACCCTAATTGAAATATTGAATAGAGAGTGGGCTTGGCCAGTTGGGCTGAGGTGCTGGAGTGGTTGAGTGGACAGTGGGCTGGGAAATATATTAAAATTTTTTGGGCTGGGGCGCTGGGCTGGGCAGAGGTCCAACTTAAAAAAGTCTTTAAAAATTTGGTATTTCGGTATACCAGAATTTCAAAATCCTGATACCGAGGAAGGTACCGTAATACCGAAATACCAAAAATGTAATACCGAATTAGATCAAAATACTGAAAATATTGAAACAAAAATACCTAATTAATTCGGTCCGATTCAAAATTCTATTTTTTGGATTTTATGCCCACCTCTAGCTGTAATGCATGAATTGGGTACTCGAGTAGAGCTGAGCATAACATTTCACCCTCAGGCGGACGGACACTCCGAGCGCACCATTCAGATATTAGAGGATATGCTCTGTGCATGTGTGATGGAGTTTGGAGTTTCGAGGGTCGTGGGATCAGTTCTTGCCACTTGTGGAGTTTGCCTACAACAACAATTATCAGCCAAGCATCCAAATGGAACCGTATGAGGGTCTGTATGGTAGGCCATGTCGGTCCTCAGTGGATTGGTTCGAGCCGGGCGAGGCCATATTATTGGGTACTAACTTAATCGAGGATGCTCTGGATAAGGTGAAGGTGATTTAGGACCGACATCGCACAACCCAGTCTAGATAGAAGAATTATCCAGACCGGAAGGTTCGCGATGTTGCATTCATGGTTGGAGAGCGGGTCTTGCTCTGGGTATCGCTTATGAAGGGCATTATGAGGTTCGGGAAGAAGGGAAAGCTGAGCCCAAGGTACACTTGTATTTTTGAGGTGTTGCAGCGTGTTGGGGAGGTTACTTATGAGATTGCCTTACCTCCCAACCTAGCAGGAGTTCATCCTGTATTGCACGTTTCTATGCTCCGGAAGTATAACGGTGATCCGGCTCATGTGTTTGATTTCAGATCAGTCCAATTGGCAAGGATGTACCTTATGTTGAACATCCAATGGCTATTTTGGACAAGCGAGTTTGAAAGCTAAAGTTAACGAACATTGCATCCGTAAAGGTGCAATGGAGGGGTCAGCCCATCGAGGAGGCGACTTGAGAGACCGAGCATGATATGTGCAACCGATATCCTCATATTTTCACCACTTCAGGTATGTATCTATACTCGTTCGAGGACAAACAATTGTTTTAAGATAGGGAGAATGTGATCACCCGGTCAGTCATTTTGAGAGTTATAGCCCTGATCCCCTGTCTACTGCTTTCCCTATGTTTTTTTCTGCTTATGTGTCTTGTCGGGAGGTTTTGGTTGTGGTTTCAGAGTGTTTTAGGACACTTAGTCCCTAAACGGAAGCTTAAGTCTTAGGATTTTGACAGCAGTTGGAACTGTGCGAAGACGACTCTGGAATGAAGTTATGTTGGTTCTATTAGCTCCGTTGGGTGATTTTGGACTTAAGGGCGTGTCCGGATTGTGTTTTAGAGGCCTTTAGCTCATTTAGGCTTGAAATGGCGAAAGTCGATATTTTGGAGATTTTGACCGGTAAAGGAATTTTTGATATCGGGGTCAAATTCCAATTCCAAAAGATGGAGTAGATCTGTAAGGTTGAATATGACTTGTGTGCAAAATTTGGGGTCAACCGGATTCTGTTTGGTAGGTTTTGGAATTACTTGTAGAAATTGGAAGTTTCAGGTTCATCAAGTTTTAATCGGAGGGTGAATTGTGTTTTTAGCGTTGTTTGGTGTGATTCGAGGGCTTGATTAAGTTGTATGGTATTTTTGTTCTTCTTGGTATATTTGGTTGAGGTCTTGGGGGCCCTGGGTGTGTTTCAGATGCTTTACAGATGAAATATTGGACATATGCAATTGCTGAAGTTTTTCTTGTTTCAGGTGTTTCGCACCTGCAGTGAGGAGATCGCAGGTGCGGGATCGCACGTTCGGCAGATCAAGAGCAAAAGCAGAGTTGGGAAAATCGATCAGGGATCACAAGTGCGAGGGAAGTACATCATCTGCGAAGGAGGACCGTAGAAGCGGACAATGTTCGTAGGCACGCACACGTAGGTGCGTCTGTAGGACCGCAGAAGCGGACCTTGAGTTCTTATGTGGAATCCGCACATGCAAGGGGAATTCCGCAGGTTCAGTGGTGCAGGTGCGTTGGCACTTCAATTTATGCGGAAGTATTGGGCAGAAAAGGGGAAATTTGAGGGTTGATTCCCACTTTGATTTTGGGAATTTGTGTCACGCTCCAAACCCGGGGAGCGCGTCCAGCTCTCAACTAAGTGAACCCGGTCGAGCAAGCCTGTTAGATTTCCTTCTACCCAAACTAATACATGAATAATGGGGAGATGTACTTCATTAATAAAACACTAAGTTCATAGATATGAAGAAAAACGAGTTTGCTAAAAACCGATGTTTCTACTTTTGACTCCCAACATCAACCACCACCCACAACCTGTCTACGGAGCCTCTAAGTACAACTGATGAGTAATACAGAAATAACGACAACAAGGCTCCGTCTACACCGCAAAACACAAAGTACAAGAGAAACAAGAGATACATGACCCCAAAATGAAGTGGGGCTCACCAAGTCAGCTGAATGGAGAGTACCGCTATCACTAATGAATGCCGCATTCTGTGGAACCACATGCACCCATTAAAGATGCAGCACCCCCGTCAAAAGGGACATTAATACCGTCGAATAACACTAGTTGTATAGCTAAAAGTCCTCTTTAAAAATTGAATGCCCATATAAGCAAAGGCAACACATAGAAACAACAAGTCACAATCAACAATATCCGGATGTCTAGTTAAAATATAATAATTTTCAAAATACGAAGATAACATATATTTTTGGTTGGGAGATCATTAGCACCGACATACCACCGTCTTTGTTAGCACAGATTCCGATCACGCCCGATCAGCTAGGCCATTTCCCCACGAATAACGTGGTTTGACATGATGATACGAAAGAAAGTTTTTACGGAGAGTAGTACCACTACATGCGCAACGTGGCATCTGATCTCCACCCGATAAGGTAGGCCGCTGTAACGACCCGACCGGTCTTTCTGTGATATTAGCCCCGTTTCCCCCATTTCTGCTTTATCATATGTTTATTAGCCTATTTATGTTGTGTTTGATCAATTGGTTCGAGTTCAGAGTAGTCGTGGTGAGAATTGAGATATTTAGTCTCTTAAACTAGCTTAATAGTTCAAAACAGTCAACTGGGAGTTGACTTATTGGTAAACAACCTCGAAATGCGGATTTAATGGCTCGGATAGCTTCGTTAGGTGATTTGGGACTTAGGAGTGTGTTCCAAATGAAGTTTCAATGTCCGGTGTAGTATTAGGCTTGAATTGGCGAAAGTTAGTTTTTGGTTATTTTCGATCGGCAGTGGAAAATAGGCTATCGGGGTCGAAATGGGATTCCGGAAGTTGGAGCAGGTTCGTAATGTCATTTTGGATATGTGTGCAAATTTTAAGGTCAATCGGATGTGTTTTGGTGGGTTTCGGCATCATTGGCAAAATTTAGAAGTTTCAAAGTTCATAGGCTTGAATTTGATGTAATTTTGATGGTTTCTTATTGTTTTTGGTGTTTCGAAGGCTCGACTAAGTTTGAATGATGCTATGGGGGTGTATTGGTATGTTTGGTTGGGGCCCCGATGGGCTCGGGATTGATTTTAGATGGTTGGCGGAGGTTTGAACTTAGGAAATTGTAGCAAATAACTGCTGGTGTTAAGCTGCTAGTGTGGCCGCACCTACAGATGGACATCCGCAGGTGCGAGCCATGCGAAGGTGCGAAAAGAGGCTAGGCAGGGGGGACCACATGCGTGAAGAGTTGGCCGCACCTGCAAAGTCGCAGGTGCCGAGAAGGGACCGCATGTGGGAGAATTGGACTGTTAGTGGGTTTTTGTAGGTGCGGGTCCGCAAGTGCGAGGAAAGGTACGCATGTGCGGATTAACTGGGCAGAACAATATAAAATGGTGCCACTACGAGATTTTAGTCATTCTTCCATTGTTGCGAGCGGATTTAGCTGAGTTGAGAGCAAATTGAAGAAAGAATTCGAAGGTCTTCAGTGGATGTAAGTTCCCGGATTATAAAACTCGTTTCTATGCTATTTTGTTTGGATTAGGCTTGTAATTTGAAGTATTAAAGTAGAAAAAGTTTGGAAAATCGGAGGAGGTTTGGAAAATTCTTTTGGCAATTTGGGTAGGCAATTGTGGTCTGATTGTGGTGTTCTTGGCATGTGTAGAATCGTGGGAGGACGAGGTTTCTCGTGATGTAAATTTTATCAAATTCTGAGACGTGGGCCCGGGGCTCGGGTTTGGCCGAATTTCGAGAATTTTGTGTAAATTGATAGTTTTCGATTGGGTTTTGTTCCTTTAGCGTATATTGATGATGTTAATATGGTTTTGGTTAGATTCAGAGTAATCGGGAGCCAATTTGAGGGGCAAGAGCATCGCAGGTTAGTATTGTGGCCCGGTAGAGGTAAGTAATGGCTATAAAGCTTGTCCTGAGGGTATGAAACCCCGGACTTCATATTTCTCACTGTTTTTAGAATGACGCACATGTCGGATGACGTGTATGTGGTGCGCACTGATTTTTGGATTGGACCTGGTCCTCTCCATGGAAACTATTGAGTTTTGTATTTTATACTAGATCATTTGTTAAATTGTGTTCTAAAGACTATTGCTATATTTGGGCTATAAGCAGTGTTTCGGGCCTCGTGCCGACTTGTTTAGACCCATTGGGGAATTTTTACCGCTACTTCCTCACTGTTGATTTATGATTTACACTCAGTCATATTGTGCTTACTGTTTTTTCGAAACTGAGCCTTGTTAACACTATTTTAAGATATAAAATGATGTTTTGGGTCGAGTACACCGTTTTACTGATACGCCCGAGGGGCTTTTGAGAGGTTCTGACTGGGTGAGGCCAAGGGCCTGATTTGTGAGGATATGATTCGCCACGAGGCGGCTTGATATTAGCGCTTGGGCTGAAGGATCCCGTCTGTAGTCCGTACACACCCCTAGTGAGCGCAGGTACCTACTGAGTGCTGAATGCGGAGTGCAGAGTGATGAGTGATTGGGAGGCATGAGTGACAGTGAGGTTGCCCGAGGGGCTGATACTGAATGGCTGTGAGGTGCTGAGTGATGTTCTGCCCTAGGGGCGATTTATGATTCATGTTTTTGCCTGAGGGGCTACATATGGTTTATTTCATTTTATACTAAATCCTTCGGTTATTTTTATTTCGGAAATTGTTGGAAAATACCTTTTTCAAAGTATTTTACTGAAGTTGGCTTTTAAAGCATGTTGATTTCATATATCTATGTATATACTGCTGGAAAGAAAGGTTGTGCATATTGTGAACTGATGATATTGATTTTTATGTATTTCTTGCCGCTTAGACTTGATTTATTTTCATTACTACTGAGTTGGCATACTCATATTACTCCTTTCACCCCTGTGTGTAGATATAGGTGTTGATACTGAGCGTTAGCCATCTATTCTGTGCGGAGCCGGAGTTCGGGAAATAGAGGTAGATGTCCAGCGTCCGCAGCATCTCTGTTTTTCCCTTCTTATGTTGTATCTAGCTATTCATTCGGAGGTTTTGGATTATAATAGTATATCTTTTGGCATATTTCTTAGATAGTCATGACATGTTGACTCCAGATTTTGGGTATGGTTTAAATTGTTAAATGTTTATTTTGCCAAATGGATTGAGAAAATTCTATATACTTTATGAAATGTTTGAAAATTGTTGGGATTTTGGAAAGAAACTGTAATTACATGATTATTGGCTAGTCTAGTTCCACGATAGGCACCATCATGGACGGTTTAGGATTTGGGGTCGTGACAGCCGCATTCCCACATATGTCATGTGGGTTGACTTTTTCCAATTCAAAGCTATTACCAGTTTCATGCCAAATTAAGAGGAATAATCACAATTTTAAAAATATTTTAATTTCATCCCAAATAAGGAATAATCATAATCCAGCCCTACGCCGGCACGTGTAATTTTAGGTGTGGGCCTTATGACCCATCCTTCCTCGTTTTACTACTGATACTCCAAAATATAGTTTTTTATATTGATTTGTACATAAAAGTAACATAATTAAAAATGTACTCACCTCAACATATTTCACATTGTATGTACCTAACTAGTATTTTCAATCGATCAGAACAACAATATTTCCTTGCTGTTTTGGCCATTCACAGGATTCTTTATTCATGGCACGGTGGCAATATCTCATATTCCACACTTTCACTTCTTTTATTTTCAAGGATCACCATCCAATACTAACATACAGAATATTTCAGAAGTCGTATACCTCTAGTTCATTGGTAATGGAAGCTTCAAACACAATAGGTTTCTTCCCAAAGAAGGGGGACATACAATGCAACAATAGTAACACACATCAAAGTCATAAACAATCAATACACCAATTATTCTTGAAATACTCTTTCCCAACAACGACAATGTACAATTTCAATACCAGAATATGTAAGAACTCTAATCACATTAGATGTATTTATAAGGCAAGGCATAAGTTAAAAACAACCACATATGGGCATGCATTGAGTACAAAAGATTTAGGAAATTCTATTTTCGAAGTCATTTTAAAATAGCTGAGTCGAGGCGCATTTCATAATTATTCTCATTTCATTGGCACCACTAGACACGATTATAACTTAAATTCATGACACGCTAGCCACACATTATTTTCCCAATTCACTTATTTCATTTTAAAGAATCTTTATAGATTATCAATAACAAGACACTTTCAACCAAGACTTTAGGTATATATATGAGAAATTATGAGTCTTAAGCATATCGAATTTTTCTCACCCAATTGGTACACTGATTCTCATTTAAAACATAACTCAAAGCCACACCATTTTAATATACAAAACATACTTTGAACATCAAATTTTTCGGCATAAGGCTCATTCGGAATAATTAAATTTATTGGAGATAAACCGGAATATAGAAATTAGGAATCTTGAGCCAACCATACTTGAACTTAGAGGAACATGATGGAATTCGATTCTAAGAGAGAAAATTTAGCAAACATAGCTCAAATTCGCCTCTTAATGGTGCTACAATGATCCACTAAACTAAGAAACTTCAATCTATAATAACAACATCCAATGGGAACAATATTAGTAACAAATTTCATAGTTTAGGCCATTTAGACACTTCATCAAACACCTAGTAGGAATAAACCACTACATCTCTTAACCATAGAATTTGTTCATCCTACTACCACCAATTACCAACAATTTATCCCACCATCATTCTTAAACAATTTTTAACTTCCAACATCACATGCATAACCATCCGTCCGCACCGAACCAACATAATTCCATCAAATAATCATCTTTTAATCTCTACAATGACTAAGTTTTTATGGGAACTTATGACTTCCAATCACAATCCTGTATGTTCCAGTATACAATTATTATTTATATTCCCATAATAAACCCATGCATGTAAGTCTAAGGGTGTAGGATTACATTTTGGAAGATATCTTGCAAAACCCTACGTGAGTTCTTGAAGAAATTTCTTAAAAATCTAAAGATTTCATGGTGGAATGAGTTATTTCTAATGCGGTAATTATAGGATTTACACCAATATAATAGAGAATTATTACCTTGAGGATGGGAGGAGTTGGGTGTCTTGAGATAGTGGAAGAAAACCCTATAATTTGTCCAAGTAAAATGGGGGAAATGAGCCCACGATATGACTTAAAAAGACTTGAAGCCGGGGCGCGCCCAGTCTCGCGAAGTGAGCCTCACTTAGCTGCCTACAATATACAAGGGAAGACAGGATACGCGTCCAGTCTGGCGAAGTGACCCTCACTTTGCTGTCCGCCAAAATAGCCGGGTGATCTAATTTTGGTAATTTGGTCATTACTTTTAGTAGGAATGTCCAAATGACGAATGACATGATGCATTAGAAACTAGACTCAAAGGGATACACTCCAGAGGAAAATTCATTGAAAATATATTTGTATTATGATATTTATACCCATTTAAAGTCAAGTGTTGTGCAAATTTGGGTACCTATCCCACTTAACATTTCTAACTCGTTCCAAACAACTTCTTCCCACTTACAACCCTCTTTAATATTCCCTAAAACACTCTCGATATGTATTTTCAAGTCAAAACAATATGGTTCTATCCCATAGGTCTCTTCAATAATCAGATACGTTATTCCCAAGTACCATTGGCACACTTTAAAAATCTTAAATCAATAGGAAATCTTAACGGGTCCTTACACTTTGAGAGATCGGTGTGAGGCAATTTTCGAGGTTTCTTCGAGAAAATTGTTGTGGTAGGTTATTCTAACTCGGATTGGGCTATATTTCATGAACCTATTGTTATTTACATCTTCTAATTAGGGATTTGAGTTGTAAATTTGGGGCAAAATGGTAGAAAGTTCATAAGTTAAAATTTGGAGTTTTGGAAGGCGATTTGAGGTCGAATCGAGTAATTATTGTATGGTTAGACTCGTGAGTGAATGACTGTTTTTATTTTGTGACTTTTACCCGATTATAAGATGTGAGCCCATGAGCCTTTTTAGGACGATTTCCTAATTTCTCGCTTTAGCTTAGATTTCATTGACTAGAATAGTTTCTTATAGCTATATTTATGGTAGGTAGTTGGTTTTGGCTAGATTCGGGCCATTCAGAGTTAGATATTTGTGGGAAGAGCATTGGTATCGATTGGTTGAGCTTGGTTCTAGGTAAGTGTCTTACCTAACCTTGTGTGGGGTAAATCATCTTAGGATTTGGTACTGATATTGCTATGTGAGTGCACACGAGGTGACGAGTGCGTACACATGCTATTTGTTTAAAAACCTAATTTTCACTGAGTAATTACCTGTTTTCACCTTAATTGAATACACTAGCATGCTTAGTTCACCCTTTTAGCCTAGAATAACGTGTCTTAATTTTTTAACTAAACTCCTTGCAGCATGCCTATTGAATTTATGCTTCTTTTCCCGACTTGTACTTAGTCTAGAGTTTATATTCTCTTGCTGGACTTATCGTCTCTAATTGATTGCACTGTGTATTTACTTTGGGTCTATGGGAGGGTTTCTCGAGAGGTTCCCCCTGCACATTTACTTTTGAGACTACGAGGCAGTACCTCGGGAGTTTCCCTGCATATTTACTTTTAGGACTACGAGATGGTATCTCGGGAGATCCCATGTTGCTTTTTTCCACGTGTTGTTATGTTATTTCACTGTGTTTTCGTTTGTTGAACTCTCATCTCTTATTGTACTGCATTATTCTCCTGCTTTTATTATTATATACTAGTGGGATTAACTTGACCTCGTCACTACTCGACCAAGGTTAGACTCGACACTTACTGGGTACTAATTATGGTGTACTCATCCTACTCTTCTTCACATGTCTTGTGTGCAGATTCCGGTACTCATCATCAGCCGCATTACAAGTGAGTTCGAAACAACTTTTGGAGACTTCAAAGTATATCTTCTGCGTTCGGAGACCTCGAACCCCCTTCTATTCTTCCCCGTGTCAAACACTTTCTGCATTTGCTTTTACTAGACTCTGGTGTATAGAGATGTTATTTCTTTCCTTTATCTTGTGACTCATGAGATTCCGGGTTTTGGAAAAGCTGTGTACGTTAGTGTTTTGGTTATTGTACATGCCGGGCGGCATCGTTTTTGATTATTCAGTATCTAATACAGTTAGAGGTTAATTTTTGCTTCTGTTATTGCTATTTTCTGTAATTTGTTAGGCTTACCTAGTCGTAGAGAATATGTGCCATCACGACGTGTTTCTGATGGGTGTTTGTGTCATGACACTTTATCTCTGTTCTTCTAGTAATCATGCTTTCAATTATACTTCGGTATATCTCCTGTTTTGAATTCGATTGCTCCAAAATAATTTGGATTCAACAAAAAGTGACCAGAAATGAGGATTAGGCTTCTCTCCTGGTACTTCAATCAGTTTGCTTCACCGCTCTATCCATGAAAGATAACTCATACTCGACGTATGAGCCGAATTAATTGGAAAAGGAAGAATAAGAAAACTAATACATAAACATTTCATGCTAGAGTTTCATAGCCATTCTGCTACTCCGGTTTTTACTTCATCAACATCACTTGTTATCATTAGTATAACAGTCTTCCTAAAATCAATCTTTACTTGAAAAACGCAGAAAACAAAGTTATATATATATATATATATATATATATATATATATAAAAAGATACTAAACAAATAAAATACATTGAGCCGTGTTAAAAGAATCATAAGAAAACAATTGTAATATTTCTCTATGTCATGATAGCCAAATATGAAGTTTTTTTATAACATGATTTTTGGTATGTGATTAAGCAAACGACAATTTTACAAAGAATCTTCTACAAGCATTAGTTGAACCAAAGATGCCTTCCAAAAATTATAGAAATGATTTCTATTACGAGGATAAAGCCTGGATGATAGCTAGTACGGAGTAATAAACAAGATAAATCATGATTATCATGAACATGGCACTCTAAGAGCAGTAAGTGTTAGATATTCCGAGCAAATCAAATTTTATGATTTACAAATGCTATGTTTTACATCACATCTCAAATTAATTGCTTTTGCATTTAAAATACCTTCAACGAATAACTACACTTATATAAGAAAGATAAAAATAGATTGTAAATTTAAGAGTTCAGAGAGCAATCGTTGTTAAATTAATCTTACACCAACAATCAATTAAGTTATTGCATCATCATGTCACATTGGATATAGTAATTTCTCAATTAATTAAATATTCACTTCAAAATAATATAAATGAGAAAAATGAATAAGTTTAAAGAATGAAAAATGTATCCAGTACCTTAGCATCCAAGTCCTTTTTCATGTACTTGATCGGAGTATTGGTATTTTTTCCTCAATTGTTAGCAAAATAAAATAACCCATAATCCTTTGTTCACGTCTTATAACATTTGTAATAAATTACCAACATAAATGCTCAACAACAATCAAAATTAAAGTCGTGAAGAAGATATCGATTCACTAAATACTCCATATTAAACAACATCAGCAACATATATTAATCTGATTTGAGGGATGGGATTTTGGGTCTTTTATTTTTCGGATATGGAGATTATCTTTCCTTAACAATATTAGACCATTTCACAAATGAAAGGACACTAACTCTTTAAGAAAAGACACTTCTTAAAAATATTATAGTATCTTTTTGTATTTATTTATTTTTAAGTAGGATGTTTAGTCATTAAGGGTATTTTACTAATTCATATTTTAACTTTTGAGATTCCCACTTTTATAATAATATAGATATGTATAAAGCCGCGTGACTTGGACCAAGTTACGTGCATCAAAGACGAAGAAGATAGATATTTGTTAGACGAGGGGCTTATCCATTGGAGATGGCAAATCTACTTCCATCATCTCGTAAACGAGGAGGGGGATATGAGCATTGTTTCGGGTTATTTGGAACTCTCTAGGAGTCGTTGTGACTTTGGATATTGTAGGCGGATTATAGCTGATGAATTTGAGGGGGCTATACATAAGATGAGTAGGGGCAAAGCGACGGGGCCGAATGAAATTCTGGTGGAGTTTTGGAAGAGTGTGGTTAAGGCAGGTTTGGAGTGGCTCACTATGTTATTTAATATCATTTTTAGAATGAAGAAGATTCCCGAATAGTGGAAATAGAGCACGGTGATTTGTGTATACAAAAACAAGGGTGATATCTAAAATTGCAATAACTATTGGGCTATCAAGCTGCTTATCAATGCTATGAGAGTCTGGGAGAGAGTGGCAGAGCTAAGGGTGAGGAAGAGGGTGTCTATTTCTGATAAGCAATTTTTCTTTATGATTGGGCGTTAGACTACAGAAGCCATCCACCTTGTTAGAGATTGATGGAGTAGTTTAGGGGGAGAAAGAATGACTTGCATATGATCTTCATCGACTTAGAAAAGGCGTACAATAAAGTTATGAGGGAAGTTTTGTGGAGAAGTTTGGAGGCTAGAGGTGTACCTTTTTCCTTCTTTAGGTTGATTAAGGACATGTATAATGGAGTAAACACCCGAGTGAGGACGCCAAGTGTGGATTCAGACAATTTTTCGGTTATGATGGGGTTGCCTCAAGGGTCGGCACTCAGCCTTTTTTTGTTTGCTCTGGTGATGAATGTACTAATGCGCCACATCCAATGGGAGGTGCCGTGGTGTATTCTATATGTAGATGATATTGTATTGATTGATGAGAAATAGACGGTGGTAGGGGCGATGAAGCTGGACTCACAGGTAATCCCTATGAGAGGGAGTTTTAAATACCTTAGGTCTATTATTCAGGGGGGTGGAGAGATTGATGGAGATGTCACACATTGTATTGTGGTGTGAGGGATGAAATGGAGACTCTCTTCGGTGTTTTATGTGACAAGAAGGTGCCACCGACACTTAAGGATAAGTTCTACAAAGGTGTGGTAGACCAACAATATTGTATGGGGTTGAGTGTTGGCCAATCAAGATTGCTCATATCCATAAGACAGAGGTATGAGAGATAAGGATGCTGAGATAGATGTGCGGGCATACCGGGCTAGATAGGATCATTAATGAGGTCATTCACGATAGGGTGGGTATGGCCCCTATTGAGGACAAGATGTGGGAAGTGCAACTTTGGTGGTTTGGTCATGTGAGAAGGATGAGCAAAGACGCCCCGGTGAGGAGGTGTGAGAGATTGACATTGGAGGACCTACGGAGAGGTAGAGGTAGGCCAAAAAAGAGGTGGCGGAAAGGTGATTAGGCAAGACATGGCGCAGCTTCAGCTAACCGAGGACTTGACCCTTGATAAGAAAGTATGAAGGTCGAGGATTAGGGTAGTTGAGTAGGTCGTCTAGAGTGTTCATAACAGAAGTATTGGCACACAATCTCGCTTTCTATGGGCAGTAGATTTTTATGACTAAGTGTTGTTTTCTTTAATTGTAGATTACCTCATTATCTTGTTGTTTTATTCTGCTTTTATATGGAGTTTTGGTAGTGTCACTTCTTATCTATATTTTCATTATTTTTGTACTTATGCTTTCCTGAGCCGAGGGTCTATTGGAAACAACCTCTCTATCCTCACAAGGTGGGGGTATGATTTGCGTACACATTACCCTCCCAGACCCCACAGTATGGGATAAGACTGGGTATGTTGTTGTTTTTGTTGTTGTATATATATATATATATATCTTTGCATAATATCCTCCCTATACCTAAATATGGTACAATATATAAATTCCACAAACATGCTTTAACCCACAAAGATGCATATATACTCGTCACTTTGCATATATGTTGTCCCCACACGTAATTCACATAGAAAATAGACCAACAAGTCCTAATTCCCTAAACTCAAATTTAAATATGAACCTTACCTCACTCCACAACCAAATCAATCAATCAACCCCGGACTTGCCTTTCGAACAAGCCTCCAAACCAACCGAATCTAGCCAATGATCGATCAAGCAATTCAAAATAAGCTTTAGAAACTACCTATGAATGAAATAGGTTAAATTTTGATAAATATTTAAAAAGTCAACCACAAGCTCGCTTGGTCGAAATTTGAGATTCGGACCAAATCCCGATTACCCATTCACCCGCAAGTCTGATTATGTGATTTGTTTCGAAGTCTGACCTTAATTTAAGGTCTAAATCTCAATTTTACAAAATCCCGAACTTCTACATAAATAATTTCTACCATGAAATAAAAAGTTTTGATGTTAAAATTGCATGAAATGCCATGGAAAATTGATATAAAATGAATTAAAGTTTCTTACCAATGAATTTGGGAAGAAAAAGTTTTTCAAAAATCGCCTCTAGAGTGTTTGGGGTTGAAAAATAGTGTAAAATAAGCTAAGTTCAATATCCCCTTCTTTCCCTAGTTGTAGGTGTCGCATTTATGAACACTTTTTCGCAAATGCGATGCTCACAAATGCAACACATTAATCATAAATGGGATCATATGCATTGAAGTCGCAAATGCGATATGTTGTTAGGAAATGCGAAAGGCCCCCCATCGCGAATGCACTCAATGCTCGCAAATGCAATGCTTACAATATTTACTAGTGTTTGCAAATGCGACCAAGAACCCCCATTTGCAAAAGCAAACATTTTCACTAGCAAATGCAATCTCTTGACCCCAAAAAGCAAGTCTTAGAAATGCAAGCCAAACCTTGCAAATGCGACACCTGCAGATTGATACAAGAACTAGCATTGCACTAGCAATATCAAAACCAACCAAACTCCTTGATACACATCCCGAAACTCACCTGAGCCCCTCCAGGTCCAACCAAACATACAAAGAAGTGTAATAGCATTATAAAAACTTGCTCGCTACCTTAAATCATCAAAATAACATAAAAACTCAAGAATTTTTAACTTAAACTCAATTTTCATAGTTTAACGCATAATGCGTTGAAATGCGTTCAGGCCACCCCGGACCCCAACAAAATGTGCGTACAAGTCTAAAAACATCATACAAAACTATCACACCACGAACCCAGGGTCATTTACGCAAAATATTTTCAGTGGTCAACTCCAGCCACTTTTTTAGTGTAAAAGTTTCATTTTCTTCAAAATTTCACATAAAAGCTTTCTAAAAAGCGACACGGACCACATATGCAAATCAAGAAATATCAAATGAAGCGATAAGAGGTCTAGGAACACGAAAATTAAGGCTTTTATACAAAATGACCTATGGGATCGTCACATTCTCCAGCTCTAAAAGAAATGTTCGTCCTCGAATGGAGATAGAAAAGTAGTTGTACTGGTATAAAGGTTGGGGTATCTACTAAGCATATCGGACCTGGACTCCCATGTAGCCTCCTCGATAGGCTGACCTCTCCATTGCACTTTCATAGAAAAAACTCTTGGATCTAGACAATGAACCTTCTGGTCTAGAATAGTCATCATGTCTTCCTCAATTTTTATCAAGTTTCATCGTGCTGAAGTTCAAAAAAAGTGATATGTTCTCAAGGTACTTCCTAAGAATGGACACGTGAAATACCAGATGTACCTCTGCTAAGAAAGGGGGCAATGCAAGAATATAAGAAACCTCCCCAACTATCTCTAAGATCTCAAATGACCCAATAAACCTCGGGATCAACTTCCCCTTCTTCCCAAGCCACATTACCCTCTTAGAGGCGACACACAAAGAAGAACTCTCCCGCCTTCCATGTAGGCCACATCTCAAACCATCCAGTCTGCTTGAATCATCTTAACCTTTTTCAATGCATCACGGACAAAATTAGAGCGGAACAATCTAGCCTCAGCATGCTCAAACCAACCAATCGGTGAACGACATCGCCTCCCACACAAGGCATCGTACAAAACTATTTGGATGCTAGACTAGAAGCCGTTATTGTAGGCGAACTCTATTAGAGGTAAAAACTGGTCCAATGATCCTCCGAAATCCATAATACATACGCGTAATGAGTCTTGAAATATATGAATAACGCGCTTAAATTGTCCATCTGTTTGAGGATAAAATAATGTACTGTGCTTGACCCACGTGCCCAACTCACATTGCACGGCTCTCCAATAATGGGACGTGAACTGCATGCCTCAGTCAGAAATTATAGAATAGGAAGTCATCACCGTAATAAAGTGTGGGGACTTAGTCAACCGGTCCACAATAACTCAGACTGCGTCGTATTTCTTCAAGGTGCATGGTAAGCCTACCAGATAATCCATACTGATGCGCCCCAACTTCCATTCTGGTATCTCCAATCTCTGAATCAACCCACCCAAATTCTGATGATCATACTTGACATATTTACAATTCAAAAATCGAGAGACATATGCAACAATATCTTTCTTCATTCTTCTCCATAAATAGTGATATTTGAAGTCACGGTAAAAATTCATGACACCTCGGTGAATGAATAACGCGAACTGTGAGCCTCATCAAGAATCAACTCTATCAACCCATCAATATTTGGAACACAAATCTGGCCCTTAAGCCGCATAACACCATCATCACTGATCACAATCTCCTTTGCATATCCCCGCTCCACCATATACTTCAACACCATCAAGTGAGGATCATCAAACTGAGACATGATATGCTCCGACAATGATGGCGGTGCCACAACACAAGTCTGAACATCCATAGCTAGTGGCCTCTCTATTGCCAGTAATATGGAAAACTACCCATTCTATCAGCCTTCCTACTCAATGCATTGTCTACTACATTGGCCTCCCCCGGATGATACAATATTGTTATATCATAACCCTAAAACAACTCTAACTATCTGTGCTACCACAAATTAAGGTCATTCTGTTTGAAAAGACCTTGGACACTTCATTGGTCGGTATATACCTCACATGGAACGTTGTACAGATAATGCCTCAAAATACTCAGCGTGCCAACATTGGCTTCCAATTCTAGATCATGCATAGGGTAATTTTTCTCACGAACCTTACACTGAAAATATGCGTAGGAAATCACTCTACCGTCTTGCATCAACACCGCAAAAATCCCAATACGTGATGCATTAAAATACACAGTATAAAATCTTGAACAAGTAGGAAACACCCACATTATGATTGTAGTCAACGCTGTCTTGAGATTCAGAAGGCTCAACTCACACTCGTCGGACCATCTGAACAGATAACCCATATGGGTCAACTCAGTCGATGGGGGTGAGACAAATGAAAACCCCTCCACGAACCGGCGATAATAACCTACCAACCCAAAAAACTCCGAATATCTGTAGCTAAAAAAAGGTCAAGGCCAGATCTAAACTGCCTCAATCTTCTGGTATCCACCTTAATTCCCTCAAAAGATATAACATGACCCAAAAATGCAATCGAGTACAACAAGAACTCAGACTTTGGTTCATCAAATTCTTATATAAGGCCCTAGAAAATTTCGCTAGGTAATTTAGGATTTCGTGGTGTCAGGTAGGTTAATTATAATATTTTATGTTCTATCAATATGATGAAATAAATTGGATATGTTAATAAGTGTATAAGTCATATAATAATTAATGTGGGGTCCAAGGAGAGGCCTATGTCTAAGTCAAGTTAGAAAATTACGTAATAGGCTAAAATTCCAAATGAGTTTGCACAAGTCCATATATTGGACAAGAATATCTAAGTTGATATAATGTGTTATGTGATGAGAAAATTATCAAATGAAATATCTTTGAGTCTAGTTTCTAATTCTTCAAACCATTCGTCATTTGGACACTCCTACAAAAAGTTATGATCAAATTACCAAAGGCTGGCATAATGCAATTTTTCGGCCATGTTANTCAAATGAAATATCTTTGAGTCTAGTTTCTAATTCTTCAAACCATTCGTCATTTGGACACTCCTACAAAAAGTTATGATCAAATTACCAAAGGCTGGCATAATGCAATTTTTCGGCCATTCTGCGACCATTATGCGATCGCAGAAGTGGTTATGCGACCGCAAAATGGTCGCAAACCTGTTCAGTGAATCCCAGTTCTGGGCACCAATTTTACGATCCATTCTGCGGCCCACATTCATGTTCTGCGGTCCATTATGCGATCACGGACCCGATTACGGAGAATTCTCTTTCCTATTTTCATAACCCAACCCCATTTTGATAAATAGGCTTTGGGGCTTCAGTTGGGGTTATTTTCTACTGTATCTAGAGAGAGGTGAGAGCATTTTAGAGAAGGAATGGGGAACCTAACATCCTAATCATCCAATATTGCATAAATTCTCATGAACCAAGGAAGCTAATCTCTATCTCAATATTCTTCCAGGTAAGTCCTACTTCTAAGATTTCATATAAGAGATTATGAGTTCAAAAATATATTGTGGGTTTATAAATAATCCATGCATGTGACACTAAGCTATAGTATGTGGGATTAATGAACTATTTTGTGTTGTTCTTGTTGAAATTGGTTGAGGGAATAAGGAATTTACATTGTTGAACCTTGTAGTCTATCTCACGTGTTAGGTGTTTGATGAAATTCGTAAGAGAGTTACACCATAGGAAATCTTTCTAATTATTAATCGATTTTTGTTACCTTCCGATAGATTATTATTGCTAGAGGTGTTGGTGCATTGTAGTAACTTAAGGAACACTCAACCAAGTATGTTGGCTAAACTTTCTCTCTTATAATTAAATTCCATAATGTTTTCGTAAGTTTAAGTATGACCGGCTCAAAATCCATAAGTTCTACGTTCCGGGTTATCCCCCATAAAATCATAAACTTGATCATTCCGAACGAGCCGTATATTGAACGATGGATTCTTAAAGTATGTGTTGCTTATTAAAATGGTATGGCTTTGAGTTGTGGTTTAGATGAAAACTGGTATACCGATTAGGTAAGGAAAACATGATATGCTTAATACTCCTACCTGCTCGTATGCGTACTAAACATCTTGATTGAGTGTGTCTAGTGGTTGATAAACTATAAAGATGTTTGAAAATTAATTAAATGAACTGGGGAAATAAAGTGTGGACAACGTTTATAATAGTGCCTAGTGATGCCTATGAAATGAGGAAATATATGAAACAGATTACGAAATGAGCCTCGACTCAACTGTCTTAAAATGACTTGTAAAAGTAAAATTTGCTTAAAAGCTCTATTGAAGTATGTATGGCTAAACTCTATTCTTTTTTGAATCGAACCCCTGGTGTCCGAGTATTTGGTCTAAGTTCCTAACTTGATCATGCTAGAATTGGCTTCCTTAATATGTTGTGTTCAAGTATTCATGTTCAATAATTATTCTAAATGTTTATCATGTCATCATTCTACTTGAGAATGTGTTTGGAATGAGGAATTTGTGTTGAGAAATGTTGAAGATTCATGTTAAGAATCGAATGATGGTTTCTATGCCAAATTGTATGAAAAGTCTATATGTGCTTAAGATTTTCCAAGCCTTCTTCCTTATGTGTGCACATGCCTTACATGATAGTTCTTGTTGATGTGATAACGATGTCGAATATGAAAAAAAGAAAACCTTGAAAATGTAAAGTACAACCAAGAGATAAGAAAGATTTAATAAATAAAGCCCTTTTTGCCAATGTATCAAAATATGGGAAGGAAATGTAAAGTGAGATGATTGATTGTATGGATGATGTCTCAATGGAGATAGCCTAGCCGAACGGGCCGTGATCGGTAACCATGCCACACACATGGTGATAATTGTGTTGAAAATGACTGATTGGATATGGTTGATGTCTCAAATGAGATGGCTTAGCCGATAGGGCGGAGATCGGACTACGTGTAAGAACACCATGGTATTGTTGATAAAATTGTGAATATGGTTGATGTCTCAATAGATATGGCTTAGCCGATCGGGCTGAGACCAGAATCCACGTAAGAACATAGTGGTATTGTCGATTGTGACACATGACACTAAGATTACCAACCTAATATGATGAAAAGTGAACCGAGATCTTATGTTATCATCTACTTGATGTTATAGTGTTTGTTTTAAACTGTTATCGTACAACATGATTGTTTCCCTTTTTTGTGTGTTTCCTTGTTCCTTCTATTAAGGCTAGTGTTTAGCTCTTCATACTAGTACTATTCGACAGTACTAACATCCCTTTTGTCTGGGGCGCTACATCTTTAAATAGATGTAGGTGGTTCCATAGCAGTCACTGTTGGTCGCAACTAGTAGCGCATCATCTTTTCAGCCAAGAAAGAGGGCAATTCCAGGGGCAGTTCTAGCCGATAGGCCACCTTTCTTATCTTTTGAGCTATCCGATACAACCTAACATACCTAGGGCTCAATTTTCCTTTCTTCCGAAACCGCATTACTCCCTTCATGGTAGATACTTTCAAGAATACCCAATCATCTACTTGAAACTCCAAATCTCTTCGATGAACGTCCGCATAGGATTTCTGACGACTCTGAGCAGTCTTCATCCTTTCCTGAATGACATTAACTTTTTCCATAGCTTGGTGCACAAGATCTGGTCCTAGAAATTCTGCCTCACTAACCTCAAACCATCTGATCGGAGATCTACATAACCTTCCAAACAATGCCTCAAATGGGGCCATGTGGATACTAGCATGAAAACTGTTATTGTAAGAAAACTCTATAAGAGGCAAGTGATCATCCCAGCTACCCTTGAAATCTAATACACAAGCCGGTAACATGTCTTCAAGCGTCTGAATAGTCCGCTCCACTTGAGCGTCGATCTGAGGGTGGAAAGCCGTGCTGAGATTTACCTGAGTACCCAAACCTTGCTGAAATTTCTTCCAAATGTTAGCTGTGAACTGGGGCCCTCGATCCGAGATAATAGATACTGGAGTGCCATGGAGCCTGACTATTTCTTTGATATACAACTGAGTGTACTGTTATGCAGTATTGGTGGACTTGACTTGCAAGAAGTGAGCTGATTTCGTGAGTTGATCCACTATCACCCAAATCGAGTTGAACCTACATGGAGTGCGAGGTAACCCCCCCCCCCCACGAAGTCCATATTGATCATCTCCCATTTTCACATTGGTATTTCCATAAGCTGCGTCAACCCACCGGGCCTCTGATGCTGGGCCTTCACTTGCTGACAAGTCGGACAGTTAGCCACAAAGTCCGCCACAGCCCTCTTCATACCATTCCACCAATAGATTTCCTTGAGATTGTGATACATTTTCGTAGAACCTACGTGTATGCAATACCTGGAATTATGAGCATCTACCATCACCCTTTCCTGGAGATCCTCCACATCTTGAACACATAACTCTCTTGACACCATAGGACACCGTCATCATTACCAAGTGAGAATGCTGAAGTATTGTGATTCAAAATAGCTTCCCTCAATTTTGCCTAAGCCGGATCCCTGAATTGCTTTCCCTTGACTTCTGCTACAAGCGAAGACTCCGCTCCATTACGCACCACGACATTCCCCCCATCTGAGGCCGAAAGAGAGACCCCCAGACTGGCCAACTGATAAACTTCCCGAGTCAAAAGCCTCTGACCGGATTCCAAATGTACCAAGCTACCCATGGATTTCCGACTAAGAGCGTTAGCTACCACATTCGCCTTCCCTAGATGGTACAAAATATTCATATCATAGTCCTTGAGCAATTCTAACCACCTCCGCTACCTTAAGTTCAATGAACATGTCCACATCGACCCCATAAAGATAATACCGCTAGATTTTCAATGAAAGTACAATCGTTGCGAGCTCTAAATCATGCATCGGATAATTGTTCTTGTGATTCTTGAGCTGTCTTGAAGCATACACTATTACCTTCCTACACTACATCAACACACACCCCAAACCAACCCTCGAAGCATCACAATACACCACAAATCCCTTTGAACCTTCTGGAAAGGTCAACACTGGTCCCGAAGTCAATCTCGACCTTAATTCCTGAAAACTCTTTTCACATGCATCGGAGCACTGAAACTTAACTGCTTTATGCATCAGCTTAGTTAATGGGGAGGCGAGAGTAGAGAATCCCTCCACGAACCTCCGATAATACCCAGCTAGATCCAAGAAACTGCGAATCTCTATCGGGGTCGTTAGCCTAGGCCAATCCTTTACCTCTGCAATCTTTTGGGGATCCACCCGAATCCCTCCTTGGAAACAACATGGACCAAAAAGGTGACTGATTCTAGCACAAACTCACATTTTGAAAACATTGCATATAATTGGTTCTAATGAAGAGTCTGCAGAACTACTCTGAGTTGATTAGCATGATCCTCCCGACTCTGCGAATAAACAAGAATATCGTCAATGAAGACAATCACAAAGGAGTAGAGGAACGGTTTGAAAACCCGATTCATAAGATCCACAAAAGCTGTTGGGGCGTTGGTTAGCCTAAAAGACATTACCAGAAATTCAAAGTGCCCATATCGAGTCCTGAAGGCAGTCTTAGGAATATCCTGCTCCCTGATTTTTAACTGGTGATACCCGGACCGCAAATCAATCTTCGAGAAGAACTTAGAAGCTTGCAACTAGTCGAACAAATCATCTATCCAAGGCAATGGGTATTTGTTCTTGATGGTGACCTTGTTGAGCTGTCGATAATCAATACACATCCGAAGAGATCCATCCTTCTTTCGGACAAAAAGAACAGGTGCGCCGCAAGGTGACACACTAGGCCGAATGAAACCCTTTTCTAATAGACCTTTCAATTGTTCCTTCAACTCCCTTAATTCTGCTGGCGCCATCCTATACAGTGGAATAAATATTGGCTGCATGTCTGGAAATACATCAATCCTTAAATCGATCTCTCTATCTGGAGGAATCCCATGAAGCTCTTCCAGAAATACTTCAAGAAATTCATTCACAACCGGCACAGATTTGGGAGCAGGCACCTCTGAAGTGGTGTCCGCAACCCGAACCAAATGGTAGATGCACCCTTTTCTGATCATCTTTGATGCTTTAAGGTAGGAAATTAATCTACCTCTTGGTACAACATTATTCCCATACCACTTGATAATTGATTCATTAGGAAACTCAAGCCTCATAATTCTGGTTCGGCAGTCGAGTTTAGCAAAGCACGAATAGAGCCAATACATCCCCATAATTACATCAAAATCTACCATATCTAACTCAATAAGATCGGCTGTGGTATCCCGACCACGCACCATGACAACACAATTTCTATAGACTCCTACAGCCGTAATAGAACCACCAACCGGAGTCGACATAGAGAACAACTCATGTAGCTGTTCGGGTTCTATCCCAAAACTTGAAGCAATAAATGGAGTACCATATGACATAGAAGACCCGGGATCAATAACAACATAAACATCATGTGACTGAATAGTCAGAATACCTGTGACAACATCTGGGGAAGTCTCGGCGCTCTGGCGACCACTCAAATCATAAAACCGGTTGGGTCCCCCTTGACCCCGCGCTCTACCCCTAGCTGCTCCGCGCCTTGTTGGTGCTGAGGACGTAGCGGCTGATGAACTGGAGGGTTGAGCAGCACCCATACCTGTGCCCTACCAAGGTGCACCACAATCTCGCTGAACATTGCCCCTCACTCTGCATCTATAGCATATCGGAATATCCAAGTAACAAGGCTCAGTATGAAATCTCCCACACTAAGGGCATGTGACCCTCCGTTGCTGCTGGAACCTCCCACCTGAACGACCCGACTGATGGAACCTCCTGCTATCTGAACCGGGTCCAAAACGGCCTCCCTACTGATAACTGTGCCCTGATGGCGGCGCACTTGCTGAGGATTGACCATATGACTGAGATGGCCCTGCTGATCCTCTCCCAAGGGATGATCTCACACCTCCAACTGAGCTCCCAGGGTTGCCCGCTGACCGGGCCCTACTACTGCTCTCTCTCTCTCCATCCTTATCTTTAATTTCCGAGCCTCTGTAGCCTGGGCGAATCCCACTATTTTCCCATAATTCATATCCGAATGCAAGGCAGCTGTAGCAGCTTCATTAATAACCAAGGGACCAAGGCCTTGAACAAACCAACAAACTCTAACCTCCATAGTAGACACCATGTGAACAACATATTTGGACAATCGCACAAACTCTATATGATACTCCCACACACTCATGTTGCCCTGCTTAGGGGCCTCAAACTCTGTAGCACGGGCTGCCATAATCTCGGCAGGCAAAAAATGATCCATAAATGCATCCACAAACTCCTCCCACCTCACTAGAGGGCTCCCCTCTCCACGAGAACTCTCCCACATTTCAAACCACGAATATGCCGCTCCCATGAGATGATAGGAAGCCAACTCAACCCCCTCTGTCTCAGTAGCCTTCATAACTCGAAGGGTCTTGCACATATCATCAATGAACTCTTGAGGGTCAGCCTCTGGATTGGTTCCTGTGAACTCTTGAGGGGCTAACCGCAGAAATTGGTTGACCTTGGAACCTGAAGAATCCCCTTGCTCGCTAGAGGATGCAGGGGCATCATGTGATCTTTGGGCCTGTGAGGCCACTAACTGGGTCAACATATGAATAGCTCCCTGAGATCCCCATCAAAAATACGGGGACCGGAATCTGGGACTAAAGAAGGATCAGGAACATCAGCGGGAGGGACTGTAGCACCCTCCGCTGGAGCCGCAATAGGAATATCTTGGCCTGGGATGGAAGAGTCAGGCAGATTCAGGGTCGGGGAATCATTTTCACCTGCACCATCAGATAAAGAATTCACGGCCACTCCTAGGGTGGCATTGACCTCTAGGCTGAGTCGAGCTCTCTTCATGGGTTCCATTTACTGAAAATTACAACAATTCATGAGTTAGGGATAGGAAAACTCACCTTCCACCACATCACACGATATAGAATAACAATAAAAGGGTACTTTCCAAAATGTCCATGCAGCCCCCTAATTATATATGTGGTCGACAACACACCGATAAGAAGGGCTCTACTAGACACGACTCCGAGACATCCTATAAGACTTTTAAAACCTTAGTCTCTGATACCAAGTTTGTCACGACCCAAAACCGAGGGACGAGACCGGCGCCTGACCAGGTGAACCCGGTCTAACGGACCTGGATTGCCTTTCCTACCCAACGCCTTCCCCCGTATATACAATGCACCATATTACATATGAAATAGCAACTTAGGATTTAAGCGTGGATTTACAAACTCAAGTTCTTTTCTCTTTTAGCATTTCAACAGTTGATTCCCAAACACATACCCAATACATACATAACTTTCCAATGCGGACCACGATTCCGAATACGTACAGTTACTACCAAAAATACATATACACACCCACATCATGTCTACGGAGTCTCTACGAATAGTAGGAGTTTATACAATACTTGATGGCAGCAAGGCCCCGGATATACCATACAATACATAACAGACGCAAAAGAGATGACATGAATTACACACGGCGCCAGGAGGAATTGGGGCTCACCAGTACTGCTGAAAGATGAGGAGGAGGCACTACTAACGGCAAGCTGAGCTACCTGCTATGGAACCACCTACATCCATATATAAGATGTAGCGCCCCTAGAAAAAGGGACGTTAGTACCATTGAATAGTACTAGCATGTATAAAAAACTTTACTCTATGTAAAATCAAACAATACACATATATGAAGCAGTTAAAGAAACCTAAACAAATATTGCACAGAGATACAGAGAATCACGAATGAGGTTTCCACAGTTTCATATCTCAATTGCTTCCCCTATTGCAGCGCGCAACCCGATCCCACCTCACAATCACATTACACCCTTATTACTTTTGTTGCGGCGTGCATCCCGATCCCACCTTACATTTCTGTTCCGGCGTGTAACCCGATACCACCTTACATTTCTGTTATGGCGTGCAATTCGATCCCACCTTACAACCACATCACACCCTTATTACTTCTGTTGCGGCGTGCAACCCGATCCCACCTTGCAATCACATCACACCCTTATTACTTTTGTTGCGGCATGCAACCCGATCCCACCTTATATTTCTATTGCGGCGTGCAATCCGATCCCACCTTACCATCACATTCCATAGCAAACAATAACAGCCCAGAATTTAATCACAAGGCTTCATATCATCAAGAGTACAACTTCATAACACCCAAACAATAATGTGTTCACAATAGTCTTTATCATCCATTAATTCAACCACAAAGATGCTCATCTACAAGGATATAAATTCATTACAACCAAAATTTCATATGAAGTTACGCCATAATAAACCTTGCCAAAAATGAGTCATATACAATATTTCCATGGTCATTTAGTTCAATTAGATCAATTCACAACTCACTTTCATCACTTGTTACATAGCCCTTATCACTTAGATACATTGACACATTCGAGTTTGTTACCATTCTTTCATACCAACATACTCAAGCATTTAACGAACCTTGCAAATTATAGAGTAATCACATAGAGGTCACCTTTCACAATTTCAATTATCACGATAGTTGACTAAGAAAAATCAGAGACTGAAATCTCACACCCCAACACAACCGGACAATCAATTCACATATACTCAGCAAGAAACTCATACCGAATGTTCGAACACCAACAAGGTGACTCTACTAAGATTAAAGTTAGCCATACATACCTCGAGTCGTCCCCTTTTAATTTCTATCACAATTCACATGATCCTCTAGCACCGTCAATCTATTCCACAATGTGACATATTTCACTTAGAATTAGGAATCTTGTACTCAATTGAGCATTTTATCAAACACTATGTGACCCCTTAGACTACTAACCCGTTTTGGAGAATAATTACCCAAACTTGTTTTTCCATTTACTAGATTACGGGATTTAACTCACATGCATGCAAGGTTTCACTTTTTATTTTCAAGAACCAAACCATGTGTGTTTTATTCTCACACAAAATATGAGAAATTGGGGAAATAGGGTGAAGACTTAACTCTTCGAGTGAAGAAGATGACAATAACTCGATAATTTCCGGACTTGAGTGATTTTGGAAAATCAAATTGGATGATGTTGAAACCTTCTCTCTCATGTGCCAATGTATCAAAAGATGGGAAGGAAATGTAAAGTGAGATGATTGATTGTATGGATGATGTCTCAATGGAGATGGCCTAGCCGTTCGGGCCATGATCGAACACCATGCCGCACACATGGTGATAATTGTGCTGAAAATGACTGATTGAATATGGTTGATGTCTCAAATGAGAAGGATTAGCCGATCGGGTCGCGATCGGACTCTGTGTAAGAACAAAGTTGTATTGTCGATGAAATTGTTAATATGGTTGATGTCTCAAATGAGATGGTTTAGCTGATCAGGTCGAGATCAGACTCCGTGTAAGAACACAGTGGTATTGTGGATTGTGGCACATGGAACTAAGATTACCAACCTAATAAGATGAAAAGTGAACCGAGATCTTATGTGATCATCTACTTGATGTTATAGTGTTTGTTTGAAGCTTTTAACGTACAACATGATTGATTCCCTTTTTTGTGTGTTTCCTTTTTCCTTCTATTAAGGTTAGTGTTTAGCTCTTCATACTAGTACTATTTTTCAGTACTAACGTCCCTTTTTCCGGGGGCGCTACATCTTTAAATTGATGTAGGTTGTTGCATAGCTGTCAGTGTTGGTCGCAGCTAGTGGCACATCCTCTTTTCAGCCGACTTGGTGAGCCTCACTTCATTTTAGGGTCCTGTATCATTTGTTTTTCATGTACTTTGTATTTTGAGGTATAGCCGGAGCCTTATTGCCGGCATTTCAACATTTTTCTTCAGTTTTATTTAGAGACTTCGTAGACAGGTTGTGGGTTGTATTTGATATTCGAAATTAAATTAGAAATATTGGTATTTGTAAAATATGTTTTTCATCATATCTATAGAATTGTAATTTTTTTGATATTATAGTTGAAACTTCTAATGGAAACAAAATGGAAGTTGTTAATGAAGTATTTATAAAGTATGATTAATGGAGTTCATCTCCTCTTTATTCATGAATTAGTTTGGATAGAATGAAACCTAACAGGATTGCTCAGTCGGGTTTACTCGGTTGAGCGCCAGTCGCGCTCCTCGATTTTTGGGCGTGACACCTTAATCAATAATAGGGAATTAGTCAAGCAAAATGACATCACCAGAAATTCGTAGTTACCATACCAAATTTGAAAGGCTGTCTTAGGGACATTTAATGCTCTAATATTCAACTGATGGTTGCTATATTTCAAGTCAATATTGGAAAATAGCTTGGCTCTCCAAAGATAGTCAAATAAATCATCAACCATCGAAAAATAATTCTTGTTCTTGATGGTAAACTTGTTCAACTACCAATAATCTATAAACATCTTAATCCTTTCATCCTTCTTCATCATAAACAACACCGGTGCACCTGAAGGCGAGATACTATGTCTAATGAATCCCTTGTCAAGCGAATCTTGCAACTGCTATTTCAATTCTTTCAACTCAACTGGGGCTGTGGGGTTAGAAATCGTTTGAGTTCTCCGAGCCATGTCAATGCGAAAGACGATATCTCTGCCAAGTTTCATCCCTGGAAAATATGTAGGAAACACCTCTAGAAACTCGCGCACTACTAGTATCGAAGTATCGTATATACCCCCACACTAGGATCACAGATATAAGCCAAATATCCCAGACATCACTTCTTGACCATACACTGATCCTTTACATAAGAAATGACCCTACTAGTAGAATGAACGGGAGTCGCTCTCCACTGCAATTGGGGAAACCCTGGCATATATAATGTCATAGTCTTGCCGTGACAATCAAAGATAACATGATATGGTGACAATCAGTCCCTGTCCAATATAACATCTACGTTTACCATGCTGAGTAAAAAAAGTTCTACCTTAGTATAATAACTCCCGATAGAGACCACACACGAACGATAAACACGGTCTACCACAACAGAAGCTCCTACATGTGTAGAAACATAAACATGAGTAGACAAAGAATCAAGAGATACATCTAGATATGAAGAAAAATAGGATGACACATAGGGATAAGTAGATCCCGGATCAAATAAAAAATTATTTATCTCTAAAGCAAACTGGAATACTTGTGATGATCGCATCCCATGACTTTGCCTTGGGTCTAGATAAAAATGTATAAAAATGGGGTTGAACCCCACCATTATGACCTCCACCTCTCTGAAGGCCTCTCCCTGGTTGGCATCCTCCTTTAATGGTCTGACCACCACCTCAGACTACATGTACCCCTGCTTCTTGCTGGCTAAGCGGGCGGTGGAGTAACCAGGTTCCATCACTATGGAACATTGACACTGGTAAGGCATGGTGCTCTATGATCTTGGGCAAAACCTCGTGACATGACTCAGATCTCCGCATGTATAACAAGTCCTCGGCTGTTATGGCTGCTGGACTTGGAACTGACCCTGTAAACCTAAATAACCACAATGATAACTTTGAATTGGAGGTGTTGTTACACCCCATATGTTTGTACGTGAAAATATGGCCATAAGTAAATTGATGGAAGCTCGAAAAATGAGATATTACATCCCGCATTTTTGTACGTTAAAGTTTCGTCGTTAGTTAATAGACGTAAGTTCGGGAATTGGATTATTTTGAGATTGTTTACCGCGAAAATGGTAATTACAATTATATCTGATTTTGTGGTTCTAAAAATATTTGATTTATTTTAATAAAAGTTTTTAGGCAATAGATGATAAGTGAGAGTTAAGAAAAATGAGATGATAGCAAAGGGCAATGGTGTTATGCAAATCAAACAGACTTGAGATGAGGTCTCGAGCTAGCCGAAATTAGACCTCGAGGTTGAGCTAGTGCGCTTGAATGGGGGCGATCAATGTGGGAATAACAATGTAGATGGCCTCGAGGATACCGTCTTTATGATCAATAATGAGCAATACATGAAGAACAATAAATCAATGGAGCAATTGGAGAGCGTGTTTATGTTAGAGAGCAGAGAATGTTGTTGTTCTTCTATTAAATATCATGTATTTTACAAAATGACAAGGGTCCCCTTTATATAAGAGGAGGAATCCCAACATAGTACTTGTGTAATTATTACAAAGAAATGTAGCTGGTACAACTATTTAATGTCTCGGTACGGACTTGTACTATTCTTGCAGACTTGGTCAACTTTAACCACGTGCCTTTTGGGAATTTCCCTCTTTTCCATGATGTTCATCGATTTACACCACCCCGAGGTCGAGCATGGAGAATCCTCGACGTGTTTCCTCGATGTCAAACTTCGAACTGTGCTTCAAGCCCTCTGAAGACGTGTTATGGAATGCCATAAGGATCATAAAATTGGGCTCTCCGATTTTAGCCATATACATATAGTCCCCGCGTTTCTTAGAATGAGGTGATAAGAAATGGTCTTGAATTCTTGCCTCTTCGCTTTCCTCATTATGATGTCAGCCTCGTCAGAACATTAAATGACATGACATAAAGGCTGCACAGAGGTCGTTGTCAGCACAATTCTCGAGAAGACCACAAACCTCTATTGGTTCGACCTTTTCTATTCTCAAAACATGCCCAAATGGCTTCAATAAATACTTCAATTGTTTGCCTTTCACACTTTTACAACATCTTTAAGTCTTCAAAATTTAGCTAACAGTTTTCTGCTTTCATCCTATTTCTGCGCTTGCTTCTTCTTCTTCTTTCTTTGAAACTCAGTTACAATTATGCCAAAAACCTCCAAAAGGGTATCTCAAAAAGAGGGATCCACTTCTTCATCACGCCCGTCTAAGGGAAAATAAAAAACTCCTCCTAGTATCGAGCAGTGCATTCCTGGTCCCTTTGACACCGTCTCTAATTTTACCATCGAGAAACCCTCTTCTACACCGGGCCGATGCGAGCCCGTGTCTCGGTACATAAGTGTAGTGACCGAGGTGAAGAAGGTAAAGACAAATTTCCACTGGGGGAAGCAGTACAAGTAGAAATCCCTATAGCTGAGGAAAGTATAGTCGCACATAACGCTGGCTTCCTCAGCGTATATACATACCCTTTCACTTTAGGCCCTGTAGATTCTTCTTCTCCACCGATAGATCCGGTGATTCTCGACTTCTGTCGTCAGTACCGAGTGACACTCGGTCAGATTTATCCCTCTTTCTGGAGGATTATATATATGATTCGATATATCTCAAACATGGTCGAGGGAATGACTTTCACCCTCGATCACTTGATCAAATTGTATATCCCTCGTCTCTTATGAGGGGGTTCAATCAAGATACACCGTCGATCTTCCAAGGCGTTCTTTGCCTGCATCGACGAGAACAAAGATCAGTGATGGATAAGCCGATTTGTTAGAGTCAGAGCCTCAGACCTCATCCCTACTGATAGAATGCCATTCTCGGAGGAATGGAAGATGAAGCGTAAGTATCCCTATATCGAGTATGTTTTACCACCTCTTTTTCTTCTTCCGATCTGACCTCCTTCTCATTTGATTGATTTTCTTCTGGTTGTGTAGCCACCGTTTGGTTCCTCGGGAGGTTCAAGACCTTCCGGGATGGATCAAATTTTTGGACTCTGATTTTCCATAGCGCAAGAGCGTTTGGCGCGATTTGGATAAAACTCTATGGCAAGCCAAGAACCACGGTATGCTTTTATTGTTGTCATTTCCTCATTTTTTGTAAGTATTCTCTATGGCGGTAAGTTTGATACATCATGCCTGTGCATGACTCGGGGAATGCGTGTTGACAAGACCGCCTTATTTTGGTGAAGAAGAGGCTTCGAAAACCGCCAAGGATAAGAAAAGGAAGAAGTAGACACCGGCGGAGTCTCCGAGATCCAAGAAAGCAAAGGCTCGGAAGCCCATGACCGATGCTATGGCCCTAACCTCGATGGCAGCTGAGAGCCTACGTGTTGAAGAAGAAGATGATGATACTGGCCCTTTGGTACAAAGGGTAAACCGAAGCGCTGATGCTACAAATATTGGTGGACAGAAGACTGCGGAGATGGAGGTGGCTGACGCGGACCCACCTTATGCTGATGAGACCCTTGAAGATGGTTTGGGCGCAGTCCCCGAGCCACTCGTTGGACATGGTACAGTCCGTGTTGGCGAGTTCGGAGGGATTGATTATGAAATTCTTGGGGGACAAGAAGAAGTCCCGATGGAAGTTAATGCCGTAGGCGGCTTTCAATTGGGCCAGTCATTTCCTCCAAGGGAGATAAGAGATGCCCAGAATAGGGGTGCTGCCAATGTGGGGACCTCTCAGGGAGAGGATGATGCATTCAGAGATTATTTCATCGGTGTCGAGGAGGAAATCGATCCCGATGCCCCCGTCGCTCTCGAGGAGGTTGAGAAGCTTCAAAAGCAGGTAATCTTTTTGACATATTATTTGTGCTTCAAGTTTTTACTCTTGTTTTTCTAAATTCTTCCTTTGTGTTGTAGGTCAAGAAGTTGTATGGCCAATCTTTCTCCAAGCTACATGATCAAGTAGCTTGCCGTGAGGAGGAGCTCGAGAAGCTTACATCAGAGCAAAATGAGCTGAAAGCTCTGCATGCCCGAAAAAGGAGGACCTGATCGACCTCTGGGCACGCTCAGAGAGAGCGTTCGGAAGGATCAAGAGTCCTTTACCACTTTCTGCTTCCCCCCTCTAAGGTACTTCGAGGGATGTTAGGGGCCAAGGGCTACTTAAATCAAGTGGGTTCTTGAGCGATCATATCCCCACCGAGAGCGATTCAACTGGGGCCGATGAGACCATTCCAGTAGACACACGCTCGACTTTTGAGGAGGCTCAGCCGCTCTTTTCTGTGGTGAGTTTTGGTTGACTTTGTTGGTTTTTCAGCTTTGTATTTTCATCTTTTAAACTGAAGATTCTTCTTCATAGGCTTTTGAAAAGCTCAAGTCCGAGCTGCTTCGCTATGAGGCCAAGTTGCGGGAAGCCTTGGGCAAGGAGAAATCTCTCAGGCTTCTTTGTTATAAGAAGACAAGAGAGTTGATACATCTTCGATCGGATATGAATCAAAGCGGAGATTATGAAGGACATCTCGAGACATAGGTAATCCTTATTTTGAGGGTGATACATTTTTCTTTTCCCTTCTTCGAGAGCTAATGTTTGATACTTCAGTTGCAGAGAAAGACGGAGGCGTTGGAACACCTTTGGGGCGAAGTCAGACAGGTCAATTTCGAATGCAATGCGTTGAAAGCGCAAATTGGTGTTCATGTTGCGGCCCAAAGGAATGCTTTGTCCAAGGCTTCTGCCCTTGAGGTAAAACTCCACAATACTCGAGAAAGTAGCTCGATTCAGACAGGCAGGATTGCAAGCTCGAGACTGGTCTTTTGAAGATAAAGCCCGAGGTTGTGGACGCCTGGCCTGAAGCTGAAAAAGTTTGAGCAAAGGCCGATAAGAATCTGGCCGTTTATTTAAAATATGTTGTTGATGCTCGGAGGAGATAAAGAAGGCCAAGGTGGATAAGATCCACGCCATGTTTTCCTTTATTCTAATGACGATGCTGATATTTGAAGGCCGCCGAGGGAGATGGTCCCGAGAGTATACTAGGCTTTTCTTTCTTGTCCTTTGTATGAAACTCTTTATGGGAGCGTTGAATGTGTAAATTTTTAATACATATTATAAAAAATCCTTTGGTGTTTCCGATTTGCTTGTGTCTGTCTTTCTTTTTGTTTCGAATTTTGATGCTTCTCAATAATTAGCCCGATGAATTGGACTTCGAAACGAAACCCTTGGGGTTATAAATTGGCCCTGAGGCTTTTTAGGTTGGCCCGTGGGCTCTTACGCATTGGCCCTTAGGCGCTTTCGTTAACCGTTTAGGGCTCAGTATTTGAGTCGGGTTTCGACACGAGCTCATCGACCCTTAGGTTATTTAAATCAGCCCTTAGGCTCTTTAGGATGGCGTTTAGGCTGTTACGCAATGGGCCGGTATGACCTTTAATATGGTTGGCGCTTAGGCTCTTACGCATTGGGTCGGTACGACCTTTAGTGTGGTTGGTTCTTAGGGTCTTACCCATTGGGTCAGTACGACCTTTAGTGTGGATATAGTTTTCCCTCGTTAAAGACTTTTTGAAGGTTTTTGTGTTCGTCCGACTCTTCAACGGCTCGAAAGAACCTCGATTATTAGCCGTTATGCGATAATAATGAGCACCTCAGGAGGTTTCGCTCAAAGGCTGATTATTTCGAAACCTTTTCATTATTTGGAGCAGATATGATAGAAGCTCTTTTTCTTATACTGAGGGTAGCCTGATTAACCGGTTCTTTTTGAAGTATTTCCGAAGTATTTGAAGGCCTGTGATTTTATGGCGATGGTCAGATGTCTCCGAGCTGCATTAGTTTGGCCGAAGCCTTATGACCGTGGTCACTGTATTTGGTCGTAGACTTTTAGCCCCCGAGTGAGATAGCCTCGACGTTGTAACGACACGGCCGGTTGTTTCGTGTGATTTGCCTTGTTTCCCCCATTTTCTGCTTTATCATATGTTGCTTAATCTATTTATGTTGTGTTGGATCGGATGGTTCGGGTTTGGAGTGGTTGTGGTTAGAACATAGGCACATATATCTTCGTTAGGTGATTTGGGACTAAATAGTGTGTTTGGAATGAAGTTTTGATGTCCGGTGTAGAATTAGGCTTGAATTGGCGAAAGTTAGTTTTTGGTAATTTCCGGTCGGTAGGGGAAAATAGGCTATCGGAGTCGGAATGGAATTCTGGAAGTTGGAACAGGTTTATAATGTCATTTTGGATATGTGTGCAAATTTTCAGGTCAATCGGATGTGTTTTAGATGGTTTCGGCATCATTGACGGAATTTAGAAGTTTCAAAATTCATCGACTTTAATTTGATGTGATTTTGGTGTGTTGCGTTCTTTTTGGTGTTTCGAAGGCTCGACTAAGTTTGAATAAGGTTATGGGATGTGTTGGTATGTTTGGTTGAGGTCCCGAGGGCGTCAAGTGAGTTTCTGGTGGTTATCAGATTGTGCTTGGCCTTAGAGGGACTGTTGTAGCTGATGCAATTTTTACCCACCGGTTTCCTTGTATGCGATTGCAATAGTGGGAATGAGATCTCATAGGTTGTTCTGAGGCAGTGTCATTTTTCTTCTATGCGATCGCGTATGTGGGGCACCGATCCCGTACGAGAAGGAGGGGAAGCACTGCGATCGCGTTTGGTCTTGTGCAATCGCGTAGTGTAATTTTTATGGGGCAGCAGACTGTTCTTCAAGATCGCATGGGGATTCCCGCGATTGCAGTGAAGAAAGAGGCCTGGGAAGACAGTTTTAAGTTCTAATTTCGGGGGTTCTTGGCCATAACTCAATATTCCATTAGAGAGCTCGGGGGAAGGAGAATTTGCATGAGATATTTTGTGGGATTCTTGTGGTAAGTGTTCTTCAATCATTTTTGGTTCAATTTCATTAATTTGTCTTGATTTTTACCATACAACTTGAGGAATTAAAGTAGAAATTTTGGAAAAATGGGAGGGAGAATTGGAAATTTCTTTTGATGATTTGAGTGGGCAATTGAGGTCGGATTTTGGTAAATTTGGTATGGGTAGAATTGTGAGGGAATGAGGATTCTAGTTTTGTGATTTTTATACAACTCTGAGACTTGGGCTCGGGGCTCGGGTTTTTCCAATTTCGGGAATTGTACCTAATTTTGATAGTTTTCTATTGGGGTTCATCTCCCTAGCATATTTTGATGTTATTGATCTGATTTGTGATAGACTCGGAGAATTTGGGAGCCAATTTGAGGGACAAGAGCATCACAGTGTAGCTTTTGGGCGGTTTTGAGGTATGTAACAATTGTAACTGTAAACCTAAGGGTATGAAACCCTGGTATTTTATTTTGTTTTGGTAAATGAGGTGACACACATGCTAGGTAACGAGTGTGTGGGCGTGCACCGATAGGGATTGTGATTTGGTCCGTCCCGTAGTGATTATTAAGTCGCATATTCGATTTGAAACCTTACCTCGTCATGTATCTTAGAAATTTATACTTGTTCTTGGGCTGTAAGCCATGTTTGGGGCCTTGTGCGGACCTATTTAGACCCTCAGAGGTGCTTTTACACTATTCTCACACTATTCTGATAGAACAACTGTGAACCCAATCATGTTTTCTACTTTGGTTTTATTTTCACTGTTATCATAGTGTTTTGGGACTTTGAGAGGTATTTTGGGTTGAGTCCCGTGAGTTGAGATGGGTTGCCCGAGTGGCTTGTGAGGATGACTATGTGAGGCGGAGAGCCGAGCATGTGAGGATAGTTATGGATCGGGCTGCACGACACAACAATATATATATATATACATATATATATATATATATATACATATATATATATATATATATATAT
>ML380359.1:11292-25524 GCA_005239525.1 Nicotiana knightiana
CCCCCCAAAGCAACGTGGCACAAAGCCACAATGACTAAGAATGACTCTTAGTCATTTATTCCATGTGGCAACCTAAGGATAAGTTAACATTTAACCAAAATAAGACTTGATTATAAGTCTTATCCATGAGTCATTGTGATATCAATTCTTTCTTAGTTCAAAAACGTTATTCCTTAGTTCAAAAACATTAGGAGTAGAAGAAATTCTTTCTTAGTTCAAAGTTCAAAAACATTCTTTCTCAGATCAAATACGTTAGGAGCAGGAGCAAAATTTGATTCACAAAAGCTTCCAACGAGAATTTGTTGGAATAATAGAAACGTAAATTTTTGCGGTTCTAAAAGAGTACGGTCAATCTTCGCCAAGAATATTATACGGCGTTTTCCCTTCTCCAGGTATGTTAAGGCCATCCTTCTTTCTTTTTTTCATGATCCAAATTATACAGAAGAAACGAGCAAAATGCACGGTTTCCATAAATTACTCTATTCATAGAAATACTAGGGGTATCTATATTCTTGATTCCCCATGTGAATTATTATTATCTTCTGCTCATGGGTACTAGAAAAATATGTATTTGATAATGCATATCCGAAAGTCATATTGATTTTTATGGCATTCTGGGAAAATCTTATTAACGTATCTCTTATGCATTTCATGCATTTATACATGTACATTGACCCATGAGCAAATGGCGTTATATACGCGTATATATGTATATTATATACCCATCAGCTGGTATATGTTGATGATGTTTCCCACAGTGGCCGAGACGATATGATGGGATGCCCTCAGTGACTTGATGATATTATGTACACCTATACCTATGCATGACACGACATTTATACACACTTGCATGACACTATGTATATTTCAGAATTTACAAAGTTTTTCAAATTTATAGATGGATTTCTTAGTTCCATGTTTCACATATGTCATTTCGTACTGATTCTCATGCCTTACATACTCAGTACATTTTTCTACTGATGCTCTATTTCACCGGGCCTGCGTTTCATGCCCGTAGGTGCGTCTTGGCAAGCTGACAGACCTCCTTCTTAGGATCCTTGATCAGCGAGAGTTGGAGTGCTCCATTTGATCCGGAGATGCTTTTCATTTTGGTATGATATGTTTGTGTATATATATATATATATATATATATATATATATATATATATATGGGTATGACGTGGCTCATTCCCGTCTTTGTATAGTTATATTTCTATTAGAGGTCTGTAGACAGTATGTCTAGTTGGTTAGTATGTGGCCTTGCCGGCTTCTAGTTTTGAGATGTATAGTTATCTGTAGCAGCCTTGTCGGCTCACCCTACTTATGTTGCACATATATCTATGTATGCCTTTTTGATCAATTTTCCTTCATGTACATTATTCTCGTAATTCAGCAGATATTAATCAGGTTTATACCTTAGTCGCATGCTTAGGGGTGTTTGACAGGTAGGACTCAGGCACCCGCCGCGGCCCATCTGTTTGGGTTGTGACAACATCCTACATTAATTATTTGTTGTGGCTTCAAAAGAATGAGCATTCAAGCTAGTAACACACCCTGAAGGAACAACAAGGAGCAAAGTAGGTCATAACAGAGCAAAACCTTCAAAAATCAGACAAGGTTAGTGTGAACTTCCTGCTGTCATCGGAAGTGGTATACTACTTGGTCTTCATGGTGTTTTGGGTTACTGACGTTTCTCTTATGTAAGGATCAAGATCAAACATAGACATTGGGATTACTTTGGCACATTTGTGGTGGGAATAGGACTTTATTAGTCCTTTTGTGTCTGAAAGCAGGGGTGCCAATTTGGCCAAGGTAGGTTATGGGTTATGGGTTAATGTAATTGGACTGGGGTAGTAATTTGGCCCAGGTCCGAAAAATATCAAAATAAAAAGAGACTATTTGTCAAATACCCAATTAACTTGATAAAAATAATTTATAAAAATAGCTAATAAATGATAAAAATGCTATTGATGCATAAAAATAATTTAAAATAGTTAATTAATATTTTAAAAATATAAAAGGTCATTTTTTTGTAAAATAAAGTAATTATGCACATATAGGCTATTATTGCAAAGTTATTGCAATTATAACCTGAAGATGTACGCATGGCTATTCATGAAATAATTAAAGCTTAGTATAAATATAAATAATGAAAATTAAGCAACAAAATTATTAGAAGATCATTTGTGATACAATTGGTAATTATTTATATAACAAAATACTGAGATAACCTAATTAAAAAAATTCTTTAAAAATGCAGAAAATTATGGAAAAATATTAATTGATGCTCATGCATTGTTTTGAAGATATATATGTATTTTTTGAAAATGATATAGGGAAAAGTTGGGCATCAACACTGCATACCCATTGTGCGGTCACATATGCGACTGCATACCTGTGATGCGGCACCCATTTTTTCTTATATTAAGACCCGACCCTATTCCGATAAAAACACATATCCCACATCATTTTGAGCCATTTTAAAGATATTATAGAGTGAGAAAAAGGGTTTCTTAGAAAGAGAGAAATCATCCATCCACTAGTATTCATCATTCATACTAAATGCTTGAAGATTTTCAAGAAGGCCATGAGATTAAAGAAAAGATTGAAGGTAAGAACGTATACCCTATCTTCCAAATTCAAAAGTCTAGTGAAAGGGGAATAATTGGTGAAGTAAAAGTGGTGTGGGGGAGGTAAGTTTCTTGCATGCATGTATTCCTAGAATGGGAGGGGAGTCTGTAAACTAATAATGGGTGGAAGAATGGTATAATGATTAATAAAAGGCCTAATAACAGTAATGCACACCTAGTGATGGAAAAATTCCCTAATGAGCTAGAATTACGACTATTCTCCTAATTTTGGGTTCTACTTTGCTATATTGTTAGAATAGATTGAAGTTTCTAAAAAAACTGGGATCGTCAAAAAGCTCTAAAGAAAACTCAATTAAGGTATGTATGGCTAACTCTCTTCTTCTTAGAATCGAGCTCCGGATGTCCGATTATTTTGTTTAAATTCCTGGTCGGGTCGTACTTGAGTTGAATGTCTTAATATGTTGAGTTGAAAGCTTCATGTTCTATGATTGTTCTGAACATTTACCATGTCAACATGGTATTTAAGAATGTGATTATTATTCCCCGAGCTCCCTCTCTTATGTGTGAAATGCCCTATGTGATGGCATTTTTCGATATGAAGGAAAATGTTATTTGAACGAATAAGAAGTGAAAAAGACTTGAATTGTAAAATCTTTCCAAGTACCAATAACTATGTAATAAAAGATGGGAAGGAAATGTGAACTGTATGAACAATTGAAAGTGGATATATCCCAAGTGAGATGGCTTAGCTGATGAGGCCGAGATCGGACACCATGTTGTACACATGGTGTCATTTATACTGGATCATTTATTATCATTATGAATTTGGATATGTCTCATTTGGGATGGCTTAGCCGATCGGGCCGAGATCGGACTCCGTGTAAAAACACGGTGGCATTATGAGTTGTGGCATTTGGCCCTAAGGATTATTAACATAAAAAGATATAAAGACTGAATTGGAAACTATGTGATCCTTACTTGGTGTGTCCTTGTATTTCTGTGAAGCATTATATGATTATTATGACTGTCTTCTCTTTATTTCGTTGTTCATTCTTATAAGATTGGTGTTTGCCTTACATACTAGTACTATACGACAATACTAACATCCTTTTTGCCGGGTGCGCTACATCTTTGAATGGATGTAGGTGGTTCCATCGTAGATAGCGCTGGTCGCCAATAGTGGTGCCCTCTCTCTTTCTCCTCAGAACAGTATTGGTGAGACCTGTTTCTTCCCGGGGTCATGTGTAGTATATGTTGTTCTTCTTTTGTATAAGTCACCATATTTTGAGGTATAGTCGGGGCCTTGTTACCGACATTGTCATGTTTGTCTTATGTATCTTTAGAGGCTCCGTAGATGTTTATGTGGGTCATGTATGGATGTTGGGGTGATCATCGGATCAAGTTGTATTTTGAAACTCTTTTTCCCCACCAAATTGTAAATTGTAAGTACTATTGGAACTTAATTGTGACATAATGTTATATAATGAAAAATGGACGGGCAACAGTTATGCATGTATATCCGGTTCCTTCCCTGTTTAGAAAATAATAGTGTGTCCCCTTTTTGAGTCTTAATGGGTCAGATTGGATAGGTCTAATAGGCTTGCTCGATCGAGTTCACTTGGTTAAGCGTTGGTCACGCTCCCCGAGGTTGGGGCATGATAGGAGGTGCCCACACTCCTACTACCCATACTCTAGAGAAACTAGCCCAGGGTCAAAAAACATTGGGCGTGTTGCCAGTTCACCCACTTGTTGGCGCTCGGGCTTAGGTTTGTCCCTATATGAGGGATGAGGAGGAGAAGAGATAAAGCCCCCAGATTTTAGTGGAGCAGAGTCGGAGGATGCTCAGGATTTTATAGACCGGTCTCAGCGGATTATTCACATAATGGGTAATTTGGACACCACTGGGTATCATTTACTATATTTCAGCTGATAGGGGAAGCTTACCAATGCTGACATGACTATGAGTTGAGCAGGCCAGCCGATGCAGCGCCACGTACAAGGAATGAGTTCTCAGTTCTCTTCTTAGAGAATGACCTCTCACAGACTCGTAAAGACAAGTTGCATAGGTTGTTTGAGCAGCTATGCCCGGAGGGTATGATCGTGACCTAATATGAGATGAGGTTTTCAGAGTTGTCTCGTCATGCGGTATGGTGGTTCCCATTGAGGAGGAGAAGATTAGGAGGTTCATTGATCTCCTGAACTATGGATTACGCTTAATTATGGCTCAGGAGGTTACGACTAGTGCGAGGTTTGACGAGGTGGTCTATTTTGATAGACGCTTAGAGCTAGTTCACAAGCAGGGGTGTGAGGAGCGAAAGGCTAAGAGGTGTTGTTGTTCAAGTGGTTTCCACAGTTCCTTATCTGGAGGCCAGTTCTATTACAATAAATGTCACACTTCTAGACCCGTTCAAGAAGCTCGGAATGTTCCTCGTGGTTCTTCACTTAGCCATGGATCCTACAGTACATGCCCAACTCACTCATCATTTAGTACGTTTCCAGCAGAGATTTATTACCATGCTTCATCTGCATAGAGTTCATCTAATAGCTATTCAGATTATCAGGGGCAGCAGCTCCGTTAGAGGATGGGTTATTTTTAGTGCGGGGACTCGGTCATCTCAAGAGGGATTGCCCCAAACTAATGGGTAGTGTTCCACGTTAGTGTTCCTAGTCTATGAATCTAGCACCAGCAGCTACACCGCTCGACTCATCTTAAGAATTGAGTTTTGATGGTTCTGATAGCTTTGTATGGTGATTTTGGAATCATGCATATGTCCGGATTTTGGATTTGGAGGTTCCTAGGTTGATTTGGTGTATTTTGGCGAAAGTTGGACAATTTTGGCAGGTTGAGGGGTTTGACCAAGAGTTGACTTTAGTGCAGGTTTGATTTTTTTTGGGAGTTGGAATAGTTCTATCGTATCATTTATTAATTGTGCGCAAAATGTGAGGCTAATCGGAGTTGGTATGATATGATTCGGCATTAGTTTTAGAAGTTAGAAATTCATTTGTTTATGTAACGACCCGGGCGGTCGTTCCGTGCAATTTACCCCATTTCCCCTATTTCTGCATTTTTTATGTATCGCTATCTTGTTTGTGATGTGTTGGATCAGTTGGTTTGGGTCCGGAGTAGTTATGGTGAGATTTTAGACATCTAGCCTTTTAAAGTAGCCTAATAGTTGAGAAAGTCAACCGAGAGTTGACTTATTGGTAAATGACCTCGGAAAGCGGACTTTATGGCTCGAATAGCTTCGTTAGGTGATTTGGGACTTGGGAGTGTATTCGGAATATTTTTGTGATGTCCGGAGTAGAATAAGGCTTGAATTGGCGAAAGTTAGTTTTTGGCAATTTCTGGTCGGCAGTGGAAAATAGGTTATCCGGGTCGAAATGGAATTCCGGAAGTTGGAACAGTTTTGTAATGTCATTTTTGATATGTCTGTAAAATATCAGGTTAATCGGAGGTGTTTTGGTTGGTTTCGACGTAGTTGGCGAAATTTGGAAGTTTCAAAGTTCTTAGGCTTGAATTTGATGTAAATTTGGTGTTATCGTGTTGTTTTTGGTGTTTCCAAGGCTCGACTAAGTTTGAATGATGTTACGGGATATGTTGGTATGTTTGGTTGAGGCCCCGAGGGCCTCAGGAGTGTTTCGAATGGTTAACAGACCAACTTTTGGCTTGAATTCTTGGCAGATTGCTGCTGGTGTAAGGTTCTGGTTTTTGCGATCGTGTAGGGTTAATTGGTGAGGCGGGATTTTTGTTAATCGCGATCGCGCGGAATGGTTTGCGATCGTGTGAGTAGGAGTGTTTGGTCAGTGCGATCGTGTTGAGTTAAAGGGGCGCATGGGTGAGTTGAGCTTTGTTCTTCGCAATCGCCTGGAATGGTTTGCGATAGCGTGGTTTAAGTATTGATGAATTACGATCGCGTGAGGTTTTCTGCGATCGCATAAGCTAAATTGATGGGGCAACAAGTTTGTTATTCGCGATCGCAGTGAATGAATTATTTTAGCTGGGCAGAATGTTTAAAAGGCCGGAAGTGCGAATTTGGTTGTTATTTTCTCCATTGTTGCATGCGGACTTGAGATCTTTTGAAAGATAATTGAAGGGGAATCAAGAGAAATCATCTGGAGGTAAGAACTTCAACTTCACAACACGTTTCTATGTCAATTCTTAAGTGATTAAAACACAAAAATTCTGGAAATTTAGCCAAGTTGGGGAAGAAGGGTCCATGAGAAATTTATTTTTCTTTTGAGGATTTGAGTAGGCAATTGTGGTCCAATTTTAGTATTCTTGGTGTTTATAGAATCGTGTGAGGACGATGTTTCTAATGGTGTAAAAATTATTGAATTCTGAGATGCGGGCTCGGGGCTCGGGTTTGACCGAATTTCGAGATTTTTGATTAAATTGATAATTTTCGACTGGGTTGTGTTCCTTGAGTATATATTAATGATGTTGAGCGGGTTTTGGCTAGATTCGGAGTAATCAGGAGCCAATTTGAGGGGCAAAATCATAGCGGACTAGTGTTGTGATCCGGTTAAGGTAAGTAATGGTTATAAATCTTGTCCTAATGGTATGAAACCCGGCACTTCATATTTCTCACTGAATTTGGAATGGCGCACATGTCGGATGACGAATATGTGGTGCGTACTGATTTTTGGATCGGACTAGTTCCTCTCCGCAGCAAATAATGAGTTTCATATTTACACAAAACCTTATGTTAGTTATGTTCTAAAGAATCGTGTAATATTTGGGCTGTGAGCCACGTTTGGGGCCTAGTGCCGATCTGTTTTAACCCCTTGGGAGCTATTTTACTGATATTCTCACTACTTTGAAACTATGATTTTAGACTCAGTCTTTCTTGTGAAATTGTTGACACTCCTATTTGATGATATTACGATTTCTTGAAATAAATACTAATTGGGTCGAGAAGCCCATTTTATTTATGGCCCGAGTGGCATGTTGAGAGTGTTTGACTGAGTGCGGCCGAGGGCGAATATTGTGAGGATATTTATGATATGAGACAGGCTGAGAGACTGAGAGTGATTGATGCCATGATTTGGCTATTTATTTAGCGCTTGGGCTGAAGGAGCCCCTACGAAGTTGGAGTCTGTACACACCCCTAGTGAGCGCAGGTACCTACTGAGTGCGAGTGTCGAGTGTCGAGTGACTAGTGATTGGGAGATATGAGTGACTGTGAGGTGCTGAGTGACTGATTATGAGTGATTGTAAGGCATGCCCGAGGGGCTGATTATAATACATGTTTTGCCCGAGGGGCTGATTATGATACATGCTTTTCCTGAGGGGCTACGGATGATTTTACTACTTTCACTCTGAGCTTATGAAATATGTTTTGCCTAAGGGTCCTCTATATGGTTAATTTCATTTTTATACTAAACTTTTCGGTTGAGGTTGTTGAGAAGTATACATTTTAAAAGGGATTTTTCGGAAGTTGATTTTGATGGCATTGATTTTATATGTTCTTGATGCTCAAACCTGATTTATTTTCATTACTACTGAGTTGGTGTACTCACATTACTCCATGTACCTCTGTGTGCAGATTCAGGAGCAGATATCGATCATTAGCCTTTATTCTGTAGCGGAGCCAGATCTGCGGCATATAGAGGTAGTTGTTCAGCGTCCGCAGCATCTCTGTTTTTCCCTCCCTGTTGTATCTTCATTTCATTCGGAGGTTTTGTATTATGACAGTATATTATGACTATTTCTTCTAGATGCTCATGAGACGTTGGCTCCGGGTTTTGGGATTGGCAGTATTGCATTATGTTGACCTACTTTATTCAGTAGTTTCTGTATATTTATGAAATGCTCAGATTTTGGAAATGGGATTTTGAAAGAAACTGTGAACTTGTGATATATTGGCTAGCCTAGTTCCTCGATAGGCGTCATCACGGCCGGTATAGTATTTGGGGTCTGTACTTATCTTCGAGAGGCTGCCGAACTCTTAGGAAACATTTCTATCTTTCTTGAGCTCTTTCGTGCTGATCTATTGATTCTTGAAATCTGAACTTATGTTGTTTCATTATCTCAGAGATGGTGAGGACACGCCGCACCGATCAGAGTGACCAGCCACGGGCTAGACCAGCGAGAGGTCGAGGACGTGGTAGAGGTAGGGGCCAGCCCGCGCAGCAGCCGGGGTAGTACCTCAGGATCCCCCTATCGATCATGATCAGGTTCCCACCGATGGTGTCCCAGTGGGACAGGCTCAGGTACCAGCAGTGCCTATGATTATTCCGGGTCTTCAAGAGGCCCTGTCTCAGATATTGATAGTATGCACCATTTTGGCTCAGGCAGTCGCCAGTCTTCTACTCCCACTACAGCTCAGGCCGGGGGAGACAATCAGACTCCAGCTGCCTAGGCACCTGAGCAGGCTGCACAAGATATTCAGGCACCGGGGGCAGCCCCAGCTCAGCCAGTTGCTCCTGTCCAGGATTATGTTGTCCCTGCTATGCCTGAGGACGAGCAGCGCAGGTTGGAGAGATTCAACAGACTTCAGCCTCCGACTTTCAGCGGTACAGAGGTCGAGAATACCCAGGTATTTCTAAATAGGTGCCAGAGGATACTGCATACCGCGGGTATTTTGGAGACCAGTGGGGTCTCATTTGCTACATTTCAGTTTGCGGGTGCTGCCTTTACATGGTAGGAGTCCCTCGAGAGGCGTAGACCGGTTGGTTCAACACCTCTTACCTGGCGGCAATTCTCCACGATCTTTTTGGAGAAGTATGTTCCTCAGTCCCACAGAGAGGAGCAGCGCAGGCAGCTTGAGCAGCTACGCCAGGGAGAGTTATCAGTTACCCAGTACGAGATGAGGTTCTCCGAGTTGGCTAGGTATGCTTCTGAGATTGTCCCTACGGATAGGGAGAAGGTGAGGAAGTTTGTGGACGGTCTTTCTTATCAGCTTCGGTTGCCTATGACTCGGGAGAGGGTATCAGGTGCTTCATTCGAGCAGGTTGTTGACATAGCTTGAGATATCGAGTCCGTTTATTGCCAGGAGCGGGAGGAGAGGGAGGCTAAGAGGCCTCATGGTTCGGGCAGTTCCAGCGGTGCTCTCTTCAGGAGATAGTTTCAGCAGAGTAGGGGCCGTTCATTCAGGCCTCCTCGGTCAAGCCATCCAACATATAGTGGTGCCTCCTTGGGGCAGGGTCCCCATACTTCTTAGACAAGCCGCACTTCATGTGGAGCCCTCCCAGCTCAGAGTGCAGCTCGAGCACCCCCAGTTCAGGGTTCTTTTATGCATGAGTCTTCCAGTGGCCGTGCAGGTTCTAGGGGTTTATATCAGTCCCCAGCTCCAGCTCCAGGGAGTTATTTTGAGTATGGAGAGTTCGGGCACAGGTGGAGGCAGTGTCCCCTCCGTTCCGGTGGATCTTCTCAGTAAAGGGGCCAGCCCTCGACTTCATCTCCAGTCACTTCACCACCCGCCCAGGAAGCCAGGGGTGGTGGTCAGTCAGCCAGAGGTCGCCCTAGAGGGGGAGGTCGAGAAGAGGGAGGTCAGGCTCGTATCTATGCATTTCCAGCCAGGCTGGAGGCTATGGCCTCAGATGCCGTGATTACAAGTATTATTTCAGTCTGTTGTCGTGATGCCTTGGATTTATTTGGCCCTGATTCTACATATTCCTATGTTTCTTCATATTTTGTCGGTTTTCTGGATGTGCCCCGTAAGTCTCTAGTCAGCTCTGTTCATGTGTCGACTCCGGTGGGCGATAATGTTGTTGTGGACCGTGTGTATTGGTCGTGCATTATATCTATTGGGGGTATGGAGACCCGAGTGGACCTACTGTTACTCAGTGAGGTGCTGAGTGACTGTGAGGTGTTGAGTGACTGTGAGGCATGCCCGAGGGGCTGATTATGACACATGTTCTGCCCGAGGGGCTGATTATGACACATGTTCTGCCCGAGGGGCTGATTATGATACATGCATTGCCCGAGGGGCCGATTATGATATATTTTTTTGCCCGAGGGGCTACTGATGAATTTACCACTTTCACTCTGAGCTTCTGAAATATGTTTTTCCCGAGGAGCCTCTATATGATTCATTTCATTTTTATACTAAACCTTTCGGTTGATGTTGTTGAAAAGTATACATTTTAAAAGGGGTTTTTCGGAAGTTGATTTTGATGGCATTGATTTTATATGTTCTTTCTGCTCAGACCTAATTTATTTTCATTACTACTGAGTTGGTGTTCTCACATTACTCCCTGAACCTCTGTGTGCAGATTCAGAAGTAGATATCGAGCATTAGCCTTTATTCCGTAGCGGAGCCAGATCCGCGGGATATAGAGGTAGCTGTTCGGCGTCCGTAACATCTCTATTTTTCCCTCCCTGTATCTTCATTTCATTCAGTTGTTTTGTATTATGACAGTATATTATGACTATTTCTTCTAGATGCTCATGACACATTGGCTCCGGGTTTTGGGATTGGCAGTATTGCATTATGTTGACCTACTTTATTCAGTAATTTCTGTATATTTATGAAATGCTCAGATTTTGGAAATGGGATTTTGAAAGATACTGTGAACTTATGATACATTGTCTAGCCTAGTTCCTCGATAGGCACCATCACGACCGGTATAGGATTTAGGGTCCTGACATTTTATTAGGTTTGAATCGAAGAGTGATTTTTGGTTTTGGCATTGTTTGATGTGATTTGAGGCTTCTAGCGAGTTCGTATTCTGTTTTAGGACTTGTTTGTAATATTTCATCAGGGTCCCCTGGGCCTCGGGTGTGATTAGGATGGTTGGCGGATCATGGGTTCACTTAAAGAGTTGGTTGGAATTTTCGATCACCTGATGCAATTGCACGTGCAGTGGTTTCACTGTAGCTGCAAGGTCGCAGAAGCGGAAGCCTGAGCGCATATATGGAGGAATGATAGAAGTAGGGGGATCATAGATGAGAAAAGATATCCGCAGAAGTAAAGTCGTTTCTACTATGAAGGGAAGCGCCGAAGCAGAAGGACCGCATGTGCAAAAAATTCTTCGTAGGTGCCCATGCGCAGATGTGGGAGCTCGAGCGCACTAGCGAAGGGTTGGGAATTAAGAAGATTGTGCAGATGTGCATTTTGACCGCTGAAGCAGCTCCTGAGAAGTGGACTTTTGGCAATCACTAGGAAGGTTCTTAAAAACGAGAGTTGGAGATTTTTCTCTCATTTTGGAATTCTGTAGTTCGGACTAGGGCGATTTTGGAGAGTCTTCTACGTAGATTGAAGAGGTACATGACTTTTACTCACTTTTGACCATAAGTATTGAATACCCATTGATTATTAGACCTAATTTTCATGAGTCTAAGTTAGAATTTGGGTGTTTTTTTACTATGTTATTGGAGATTGAAATTTGAGGATTTGAGGGTCGATTTATGGTTGGAATTTGATGATTGTACTATGGTTGAACTCGAAGTTGAACTGGTGTTCGATAATTGTCAATTTTGTCGAATTTCGTGGTGCGGTCCAAGAATTGTCTTTTTGGTTGACTTTTTGATTTGAGTCAAAGATCTTATCTTTATCTTTTGGAACCATTTCCTATGGCTTTTATCGATAGTATTGCATTACTTTGGCTAGATTTGGATCATTTGGAGGTTGATACTCGCGGGAAGGGCTCGTTAGAGGAGTGATTTGGCTTGCTTGAGAAAAGTATTTTACCTAAACTTGGTTGAAGCACTAGTTGCCTGAATTACTTGTGGTAGTTGCGTGCTGTGAGTATAACATCTCTGTGGGTTTGAACCCATATGCGTTCATCGGGGTAGTGCTTAGGCTATGACATGCCTTGAAATGATTGCTAAGCTTCAAGTTGAGTTGTTTCTCCTATATGTACCATAATTGAGATTTTGTTGAGGTTACTCTTCAAATTGAACCTGATATACTGCTACTTCATTGTTTGTTCTAGCTGTGATAGCACACATTGCACATGCCTGCACTACAACATGTTACTTATACAAGTATGTATTTATCTTCGAGAGGATACCAAACTTTTAGGAAAGTTCACTGTCTTATATTCTTGTCATGCAAATTTGATATTTCCAAAATATTAACTTGGCTCTTTCTATTCTTTCACAGATGGTTAAGACACGTGCGACCGGATCAGGCGGGCGGCCACCAATACAACCAGATAGGGCCGTGAGTGGTCGGGGCAACGCTAAAGGCCAAGGTGTGGCTCGTGCTACATCCAGAGCAGCAACCAGTTGCTCCACCTCAACAACAGGTTCAAGATGTGGTTGAGCCGATGGGACCAACTCTGAAACCGACAGTGTCAATTGTGATTCGTGGCCTTGAGGAGGCATTGGCTCAGGCTCCCAGATTCCTACCGCCCATACTCCAAACCTCCTAGCTCAGGGTCACCAAACACCGGGCGTATTGAAAGTTCACCTAGTTGCTGACACCGGGCTCAAGTTTGTCCCCAAACGAGTGATGAGGAGTATAAGAGATAAATCCCCAGATTTCAGTGGAGCAGAGTTGGAGGATGCTCAGGATTACATAGACCAGTGTCAGCGGATTTTTTCGCATAATGGGTATTCTGGACACCAGTGGGTTTTAATTTACTACATTTCAGCTAACAGGGGCAGCTTACCGATGCTGGAAGGACTATGAGTTGAGCAAGCAAGCCGATGCAGCGCCACTTACAAGGCATGAGTTCTCAGGAGGGCATGATCGTGACCCAATATGAGATGAGGTTTTTAGAATTGGATCGTCACGTAGTGTGGTTGGTTCCCATTGAGGATGAGAAGATTGGGATCTTCATTGATGACCTCAACTATGGATTACGTTTAATTATGGCTTGGGAGGTTACAACTGGTGTGAGGTTTGACAAGGTGGTCGATTTTGCTAGACGCTTAGTGTTGGTTGATTTCCCAATGCACACGCAAGTGTACGTGGTCGACAAGTAATATACGATTTTAAGTCCAGATATCGTACCCACAGGGACTTGTGATTAACTATCAACTAAACTAAACTCAAACAAATATTTAACTAAAATTAATCTAAAATAGTAAATTAAGAGATTAAAGAGACAACTAACTTAAAGACGAATTCAATGTAAATTGATTTTCTAGAGTTATGGGTTGGCAAACAATCACGTTGAGTTTTCGACCTAAATCCTCGAATCATGTTTATTGATTGACGAGGTTAATATTTCTCGTAGCCTTCTCCCGAAGTACAACTCGCCTATTCAAGCTAACCTAACGCCTATATTCCTATGGAATCAGGATTAACAAGAACGCATTAATAATTCCCGTATAATAACCAAGCAAGGCGATTAGGTATATTCCTATCCTAACCGCAAATCCGCTCCCCTGAAGGGTTAAGATCTTGCTCTACCCAATCTTATATGCAATCTAGAATTCCCTCTCCCGAGTTCAACCCTAGATTCGTAGATGGTATTCAATTGGTGATCAAGAAATCAAATAATTAAGCGCAAGATTGAATAAGCAAACCAATTGAGATAAAACAATAAGAATAATTCAAGCTTTAACTACAACGTTCATGTAACACCCAAAAACTCTAGAACTAATGAACTATGAAACTAAAAGAAGAGAAGAGAGTAAAAACTAAGTAGAAGCCAGTCCTGCCTCCAAATCCTGCATGAGCCCCCGAATGTTATGTTTTTGGGTCTATTTATATGTTTAGGATGAACCCTAAACGTGTAAGAGACT
>ML380359.1:28686-55769 GCA_005239525.1 Nicotiana knightiana
GCCTATATTCCTATGGAATCAGGATTAACAAGAACGCATTAATAATTCCCGTATAATAACCAAGCAAGGCGATTAGGTATATTCCTATCCTAACCGCAAATCCGCTCCCCTGAAGGGTTAAGATCTTGCTCTACCCAATCTTATATGCAATCTAGAATTCCCTCTCCCGAGTTCAACCCTAGATTCGTAGATAGTATTCAATTGTTGATCAAGCAATCAAATAATTAAGCGCAAGATTGAATAAACAAACCAATTGAGATAAAACAATAAGAATAATTCAAGCTTCAACTACAGTGTTCATGTAACACCCAAAAACTCTAGAACTAATGAACAATGAAACTAAAAGAAGATAAGAGAGTAAAAACTAAGTAGAAGCCAGTCCTGCCTCCAAATCCTGCATAAGCCCCCGAATGTTATGTTTTTGGGTCTATTTATATGTTTAGGATGAACCCTAAACGTGTAAGAGACTCCTANTACCCCGTGGCGTTTGGGGTCTAACGCCAGGCTTGTCCCCGATCGCTCCTTTTCAACTCTTGCGCGTATTTTCTGACATTTATGCTCTCATTTGCTCGGCTTCCATTTCCAAATCACCTACACATTAAATAAACTTCATTAGGAACATACGACGTGTATTTTTATCATTAAAGCACATAAAATGCAAGGTATATAATGCTTAAAATCATGAATTCTAGCCACGCATCACTTAGAGCTAGTTCACAAGCAAGAGTATGAGGAGTGAGAGGATTAGAGGCCTTGTAGTTCAAGTGGTTTTTGCAGTGCCTTATCTGGAGGCAGTCCCATTACAATATGGGTCGTTCTTCTAGACCCGTACAGGAAGCTCGCCATGTTCCTCGTGGTTCTTTAGTTAGCCATAGTTCCTACAATGCAAACCCAACTCAGTCATCATTTAGTGCATTCCTAGCAGAGATTTATTACCATGCTTCATCTGCACAGATATCCTCGGACAGCTATTCAGATCATTAGGGGCAGCAGCTCCGTCAGAGGATGGGTTTTTTTGAGTGCACGGACTCGAGTCATCTCAATAGGGATTGCCCCAAACTATTAGGTCGGGTTTCACATCAGCATTCTCAGCCTATGACTCTAGCACCAACAGCTACATAACTCGATTCGTCTCAAGAATTGAGTTTTGATGGTTCTGACAGCTTCATACAGTGATTTTTGACATAGGCGTATGTCCGGATTTGGATTTGGAGATCTGTAGGTTGATATGGTGTATTTTGGAGAAAGTTGGACAATTTGGGTAGGTTGAGCAATGATGAGTGGAGATTTTGCCACTCATTCTAGCCTCTTTTCTTTAGATTTTACGTCATTTAATTATAATATGAGGTCTTTTATGGTGTGTATTGTTAGATTTTCGGGTAAATGATAACACGAAGTGATTTGAATTCAATTGAAGTGTAATTGAGCAAAAAAGAGCGGCAACAATGCAAAGTCTTCAGTGATTCCGCATATGCAGAACACTGGTCGCTATTGCGACCTCGCATCTGCGAGGAAATGGCTTTATTTCTGGAAGAATACCTGGAAGGCTAGGATCTAATCAACGCATATGCTGAAGCGAACTTATGCTTGAAGTTCGCATCTGTGGTCGTGCATCTGTGCTTGTACGTCCACTTCTATGGAACCAGTTCTTCTCATCATGGACCGCATATGCGTGAGGATATCTGCATCGGCGGAGCTGCACCTGCGAGGATCCTTCCGCAAGTGCGGTCAACGAGCTTCAGACCTGGGTAGATTTGGAAATTCACATCTCCCCAATTCCAAACCCACAAATACACGACCTAGAAAATCTTTGGCTTGTTTACAGTTCTTAGACTAGAGAGAACAAGTTTGGAAGCTAGGGTTCTTGCAGAAACACTTGGGTCTTTAAGATTTGAAGCGTTTGGTTGAGAATTTCTTACTCATTTGTGTTCATTTTTTCATTTCCTTGCTTTGTATTAAATATTTGAGTGTGTAGTATTTATTTCCAACACTTGAATCTTGTTTATGGAAATATTCATATTTAAAGTGTGGATTAAGTATCTTGTTGTGCTTATGTATTGAACGATTTTTAGTTATATTGAAGTGAGTTATTGTTTCTTTAATTATTCTTCTTCTTTAATGTTTCCAAAGGGATTAGCTAACCCTAGGACTCTCCCATTAACTTCGAATTAATTTTGGAAAAGATTATTTGGGGTTAGGAAAGATTAATTAACAAGAACTTGGGGCTTTAACCATCATTTTATAGATTCAACCTAGGGATATGATTGAACTACTTGTAGCTGTATTTGGGTGTGCTTAATATCTTAATTGTTTTAGGGATAATTCAATTAGGAAGTCTAATTAATTTTCAGAAAAATCTAATATAGAATTGTTACCCGAGGATAATTAACCTAAACTCGCCCATATTTTTAAAATCGTGAAATACATTGGATCGTTACTTGAGTGTAATTCCTGATGCATCCATGCTTGTAGCCATTGATCATTTTAAGTGCTTTCTAGGTTAGTTTAAATTTCGCAATTAGATATAAACATTTTCACAACCAAATTCTAAGTGTTTGTCATTGCATAATAAGTGATAATTCTCTTACATTCCTAATCACCTACATATTGTTCTCTGTGGGATTCGACTCCGAATTATAGTTGGGTAAATTGTATTGCATGTGTCCGTGTCCATTTAGTTTTTAGTAGTGGATTTGGATGTCATCAAAATTGGCGCCGCGTCCATACCGTGTCCCGAACATGATTCTACATCCCGACTAACGTAGTTTTGATTTTTTGAAGGTACTTTGAGCTAAAATGGACCGGAACATTAATGAACATGCCTCGCTTGATCATTAAATTGGGGAGGAAGCTGTGGATGAAAATTTGATCAGTGACAGTTCATGTCGATTGATTTGCACCACTAGTACTATGACAACCTCCTCACCAAAAGGATAGTGCTTGAAAAGGGGATCGCCGAGGAGAAATTGGCTGAGCTACTCCCCGAATTGTATGGCGGTCTTCAAGCCTCCGGCTGGTCGTGCTTCATGCCTACTCCGTGCAAAGCCAATGAGGAGTGGGTTCGGTAGTTTTACATGAATCTTGAGCGTAAAAACTTCACCGCCCCACAACTCACCATAAGGGGAAAAATAGTGAGGTTTGGGACTGAACAAATCAATGAATTGCTAGGGATCCCTAATTATCCACTTGTGCCAGTGCTAGAAAAGGATACTTGCAATAACAGAGAATGGCTTGTGTCTAAATTCTTTCCCACAAGCATGAGAGATAAATGTGCCAACAAGAAAAGGGGTTTGAAGTCGATTGACTTCACAGTTGAAGCTAAAATATGGCTCTACATCATCTGCAACAAGGTATCACCATCAGGACATGTCTCAAATGTCTCCTACATCAGAGCCTTGATCATTGCATGCCTTCTTAACGACATTCATGTGAATGTCAGTCATTATATCATGCAGGAGCTGAGAGAGTACTTGCACGACCACGGCCCAAGGTTGATGTTTCCTTCACTGATCACAAAGTTGTGTAGGTGAGTAGAGGTTGAGGTGCGCAACACCGATCATTGGTTGCCAGCCGACAAACCCTTTCATTTGTTGAGAGTAACGGAAGAGAGTAGTACAGTCAAGAGCAAGAAGAGAAAAGTCACCACTGCAGACAGACCAGAGTCATCCTCACAGGCAGCAATGCCTAAGGGACCATTTGGGATGTTGAACTCGCAGCTTGGCGTCATCCGTGACCTAGTGTCACAACTCCCCAGTTGACCCTGACACCCTCTACCTGGCCCGAGTACTTCACCAGGGATGACATAAAGACCTATTTAGATGCACAGAAAAAGCAGGCAGAGTCTCAGGAGAAGATAGCAACATTTGTTGGCAGACTCGAGGCAGCCTATGGCAACTTGGCCAAGGCACATGTAGATCTTCAGTCAGAATTCGAAAAGAAGAAAATGAGAAACAAGAAGAAGGAAAAGTTTATGATCAAAATGTGGAGAGGTATCAAAAAGCCATATTCAAATGGGGGCAGCCAAACAGGAAGATACATGTTGGTGATGCTTAAGATAGCGAGGACAACTCTTTCATGTCGAGTGTTGCTGATGATGATTTTGATGTTACTGATGATGAAGAGCGTGAGAGTTCTCACCAGCAATGATTGGCCCTTCTCCCGTAGTCTGCTAGTCTGATGCAGACCTCAAGGAGACCCTCAAACTACTCTTATATTCTTTTGATATTGTTCAGTGAGGACACTACAATATTTTTATTTGGGGGTGGATTTAGAGAGTATACTTTATTCGTACATTGATGCTATATATGCCCTTGTCGGGTTTATATTGTGGTATGGATATTGTGTGCCCTAGTCGGTCTTGTTTTATTATTGCGTATCATCTGCTCTTGCCGAGCGTAGTTGTGATTAGTAACATTTGCAAGATTAGTCGCTTTTGTTATTCTATTCTATTTTTCTTTTACTTATTTTGTTTAGTAGTTTTTAGTTTATGTTATTTTTGTTCATTTAGTATTATGTTATTTTTGTTCATTTAGTATTAGTTGCTTTTGTTGTTTTAGTTTCTTTAAATAGTTTTTGTTATTTTATTTTTAGTGCTTTAGTGTTTATTTTTTATTCTTTAGTAATTTTAGTTTAGGTTTTAATTCTTCAATAGTATTTTCTTGGGTTTTCTTTATGTTGCGGTTCTTTCCCGAGGAACATTTTTGTGTTGACTGGGTGACTTTTACCTATGATGGATTGTGTGACGACTTTCTTAAGGGAATTAGTCTTGTTTTGGAATGTGAAGAATTTTGGATTATTTGGTACTAACATAATTAGTCTCTTGTATGTGAAGTGTTAATGAAGAATAACCCTCCGAATTTTGGTTTTAAACTAAAAAAGTAAGTTGCATGGGGAAGAATAATTTTGGTGACAACTTTTTGGCTCATTTGGTGACTCTTTTCCCACTAGTTGGCATGATATTGTTCTAAATGTCTTTAGTAAGAAGTGAAATTGATCCGTCTTGATTAGTTCATGTGCCATGTTTTTTAGTTTTTGTTATAAATAATTCTTATATTTACTTCTATCATCTAGAACTTGCCCAGTTGGTCTTTCAATACTAATGTTAATTATGTTCGGTTGGAGGGATAACCTTAGGCATTCTTTGTGATCTTTGAAAATTCCTCGTTAGCCTTTCAAGCCTACCATTGCATACATATTATCACTAGTTTACCCCCATTTGAGCATTTAACCTTTTCTTTGGCCACCTCTTTACAAACCATTACCCTTTTGTGAAATAATTCCCTCTTTTGAACCCGTCCCTCTTTGAATATTGAGAATAAGGCTAAAAGCCTAAGTTGGGGGCATTGGTGTCAAGTTGGACATTGGTAAGGTTGTACATGAGTGTAGAAACATATACTTTGAAGTTGTTCATATGAAGTTACTCAAGCTCCAAAAGAAAAAAGAAAAAAAGAGAAAAATATGTTTATATATAAATATGGAGTCTTGAGAAAATTAGAGAGGTACTTTAAGGTGGTTCTATATTGGTAACTAAATGCCAATAAGGGCTATGTGATTCAAAAAGAAGCAAAGTGCAAAAAAAAAAAAAAGACAAATGTGAGTAGTGTTCAAGGAGGGTGCAGTCACTTGTATCCCAAATGCTTATCCGACCATTCCCTATACCTACATTACAAGCAAAAAAAGTCCTTATGGAATCTCCAACTGAATGCTCTTGAATAGACAGCAAATTAAAATAAAGACAAGCTTATGGCATGATATTTTGTAACACTTGAAATTATTTGTTAAGAGTGAGTGTCTTTGTGCAGTTGTCCCTTGTGTGTTATTATAAATATGGTAATTTTGGGACTTTCTTTCTTGTGAGGGCACATGAATTAGGATGGATTGGTGACATTGATTTATCCCGAATTGAGTAGAATGAGCATATGTAGTAGACTAGTGCTTTTGAGTCACCTCTTGAGGCTTTTTGTTGTCACTTGATTATTTTGAAACTCCTTTGCATTTCTTGAAAGTGTTTTGAATGATGGAGTTATTTGGTTAAGATTCACGTGCTTGAGCCTAATTATTAGTACCAACCAAATCCATAAATATGGTGCTTAATTGGAGAATGTGATTTGTAAATGATAGTAATACTACTTGTGCTTTAAGTGGTAAAACCTCATAGAATTGTTAGTTTTGATTTGCTTGAGGACAAGCAAAATCTTTAAATTGGGGGTGTTGATGAGTGGTGATTTTACCACTCATTCTAGTCTCTTTTCTTTAGATTTTACGTCCTTTAATTATAATATAAGGTCGTTTATGATGTGTATTGTTAGATTTTCGTGTAAATGATGCCATGAAGTGATTTGAATTCAATCGAAGCGGAATTGAGTAAAAAAAAAAGAATGGAAACAATGCAAACTCTTCGGTGATTCCGCATATGCGAAACACTTGTCACTTTTACGACCTCGCATCTACTAGGAAATGACTGAATTTGCGGAAGAAGACCTGGAAGGCTAGAATTGCATCTGCTATCCGATCAATGCATCTACGGAAGCGCACTGCGCTTGAAGTGTGCATCTGCGGTCGCACATCTACGCTTGTACGTTCACTTCTCCGAAACCAGTGCTTCTCATCATGGACCGCATCTGCGGAGCAGCATATGTGCAGCCACACCTGCGAGGATCCTTCTGCAGGTGCGGTCAATGAGCATCAGACCAGGGAAGATTTAGAAATTCACATCTCCTCAATTCCAAACCCACAAATACACGACCTAGCAGATCTTTGGCAGATCGTTGGCTTATTTTTAGTCCTTAGACTAGAAAGACAAAGTTTGGAAGCTAGGTTTCTTGCACACACACTTAGGTCTTGATGATTTGAAGATTTTGTTTGATAATTTCTTACTCATTTATGCTCATTTCTTCATTTCCTTGCTTTGTAATGAATATTTAAGTGTGTAGTATTTATTCCCAACACTTGAATTTTGTTTATGGAAATATTCATATTTAAAGTGTGGATTAAGTATCTCGTTGTGCTTATGTATTGAATGATTGTTAGTTATATTAAAGTGAGTTTTTGTTTCTTTAATTATTCTTGTTCTTTAATTTTTCCAAAGGGATTAGCTAATCCTAGGACTCGCCCATTAACTTTGAATTAATTTTGGAAAATATTATTTGGGGTTGGGAAAGATAATTAACATTAACTCAAGGCTTTTACCCTCATTTTATGTATTCTACCAAGGGATAAGATTGAACTACTTGTAGTCGTATTCGGGTATGCTTAATCTCTTAATTATTTTAGGGATAATTCAAGTAGGAAGTCTCATTAGTTTTTGGAAGAGGCTAATATAGAATTGTTACCCGAGGCTAATTAACATAAACTCGCCCATATTTGTAAAATTGTGAAATACATTGGATCGTTACTTGAGCGTAATTCCCGATGCATCCATGCTTGTAGCCATTTACCATTTTACTTGCTTTCTAGGTTAGTTTAGATTTTGGCAATTAGATATAAGCACTTTAACAACCAAATTCTAAGTGTTTGGCATTGCATAATAAGTGATAATTCTCTTACATTCCTAATCGCCTACATATTGTTCTCTGTGGGATTCGACCCCGATTCATAGTTGGGTAAATTATATTGCATGCGACCGTTTCATTTACTTTTTGGTAGATGATTGGGACGTCATCAAGGGTTTTGACCAAAAGTTGACTTTACTGCGGGTTCGAATTTTTTTTTCCATGAGTTGGAATAGTTCTGTTGTATCATTTATGGCTTGTGTACAAAATGTGAGGTCAACCGGAGTTGGTTTGATATGTTTTGGCATTAGTTTTAGAAGTTGGAAGTTCATTTGTTTCTTAGATGTGAATCGATGAGTGATTTGTTGTTTTGGCGTTGTCTGATGTGATTTGAGGCTTCGAGCGAGTTCGTATTGTGTTTTACGACTTGTTTGTATGTCTTTTCGGGTTCCCCGGGACCTCAAGTATGATTAGGGGGTTGGTGGATCATGGATGTACTTCAAAAGTTGGTTGGAATTTTCTATCACTTGATGTGATAGCACCTGCGATGGTTTTACCGTAGCTGCAAGGCCACAGAAGCGGAAACTTGAGTGCATATGCAGAGGAATGCTGACAGCAGGGGGATGACATATGAGAAGAGATTTTCGTAGAAGCGAAGTTGTTTCTTTGATGAAGGGAAGCGCATAAGAGGAAGGACCGCATGTGCAAAATATTCTTCGCATGTGTGCATGTGCAGATGCAGGAGCCCGAACGCACTAGCGGAGGGTCGGCAATTAAGTGGATTGCATAGATGTGCATTTTGACCGCAAAAGTGGAATTTTGGGCCACACAAGTGGGATCACTGGGAAGGTTATTTAAAATGAGGGTTGGAGCTTTTTCTCTCGTTTTGGAATTTTGTAGTTCAGACTAAGGCAATTTTGGAGAGTTTTCTACATAAATTTAAGAGGTATGTGACTGTTAATCACTTTTGACCATAAATATTTAATACCAATTGATTATTACATCTAATTTTCATTCATCTAAGTTAGAATTTGGGGATTTTTTGACTATGTTATTGGAGGATGAAATTTGAGGATTTGAGGGTCGATTTAGGGTCGGAATTAGATGATTTTACTATGGTTGAACTCGAAATTGAACTGGTGTTTGGAAATTGTTAATTTTGTCGGTTTTTGTGGTGCGGCCATAGGGTTGTCTTTTTGGTTAAATTTTCAACTTGAGTCAAAGATCTTATCTTTATCTTTTAGAACCATTTCCTATGGATTTTATTGATAATATTGCATTACTTTGGCTAGATTCGGATCGTTCGGAGGTTGATACGCACGGGAAGGGCTTGTTAGAGGAGTGATTTGGCTTGCTTGAGAAAAGAATGTTACCTAAACTTGGTTGAAGCACTAGTTGCCTGTATTATTTTGTGGTAGTTGCGTGCTGTGATTGGCACATATGTGTGGGGGGTTCAACCCATATGCGTTCATCGAGGGTAATACTTAGGCTATGACATGCCTTGATGATTGCTAAGCTTCAAGTTGAGATGTTTCTCCTATATATACCCATATGTGAGCTATATGTACCATAGTTGATATTTTGTTGAGGTTATTCTTCCAATTGAACCTGATAAACTGCTACTTCTCGATGAAAATTGTTAGTTCTAGCTATGATAGCAGACATTACACATGCTTGCACTACAATATGTTACTTATACCAGTCCGGGAGTATGAAACTTGATAATCATTAAACATGTACATATATCCCGCATATTTGCTTTCTCTGTGTTATTAGATGAACTGGTAGTCTGTGACCACGCCGTGTGGATTGTGATTATTGGCATGTGAATTGTTCGTACAGCACGTGAATTTGTTCATGCAACACGTGAGTTGTAAGTGTGGTTGATTCTATTAACATGTGAGTTTTCTGTGAAACACATGATCATTCCGTTCAGCGTGTGGATACAAATCCATCCCCCTAGGGTCACACTTTAATGTTTCTCTCTTGATGGTGTACACGCGGTTATTGAGGAAAAATGATTAGTGGTTTGGTATAGAAATGGAAAGGTTGAGGAAAGTCTGGCCAGTGTTGTTTGGAATTTCATGTCATATTTAATTACAACTTCCATGGTTTATTATATGATTTATCTGCATATCATCTTATTTTATGTACTAGTGACTGAATAGAGATTTTTAGTAATTGTACACACACACATATATAGATAGTCCTTTAAGTACCTTATACATGATCACATTATTGTTCTGTACTTTTTGAATTTATGAAACTGTACATGTTATAGCAGGTATCATTTATAATTCTTGCTTCTTTTACCTCGCAAGATTAGTTACAATACTTATTTAGTACATTGGGTCGGTTGTACTCATACTACACTATGCACTTAATTGTGGAGATCCAGGTGTGGGGACCAGTGATCAGCAGTAGATTTTCTTGTTGGACTAAGCTTCGAGAGGCAAGGTAGAGTTTCATTCTTGGCTGCATTTTTTAATTGCCTTTTCTTATGTACTGTTGTTTCAGCACGGACAATATTGCTATTTAGTTTTCAGACTCTTATTCTGATGTAGAGCTCATGACTCTTTATTTACTAGTTTGTGGGGGATTTATTGTGTATTAACAGTATTTCGTTATATTGAGATTCAAGACCTATGCTACATTCTATAAATTTCATTGTTCTGATTTCTTATTATTACGTTTCGGCTTTCCTAGACGGTGTGCTAGGCACCATCATGACGGGTTGGGATTTGAGGTTGTGACACTTAACAAGGTTAGCCAAAAGACTCACCTCCACTCGGTAGCCTTAAAAATCACTAACATTGCCAAATCCTCAAAAATCAAACTCCAAACGTCGAATCTAGTAAAATACAACCTGACAACATCAATGTATACAGCTAAAATCGGAGAGCCCAATTTTATAATCATTATGGCATTCCATAGCCCGTCCTCAGAGGGCTCGAAGCATAGTTTGAGGTTTGACATCGAGGAAGCATATCTAGGATTCTCCACGCTCGACCTCGGGGCGGTATAAATGGATAACCATGATGGAAAAGCGGAAAATTCCCAAAAGGCACGTGGTTAAAGCTGACCAAGTCCACAAGAATAGTACATGTCCGTACCGTGACATTAAATAGTTGTACCAGCTGCATTTCTTTGAAATAATTACACATGTACTATGTTGGTATTCCCCCTCTTATATAAAGGGGACTATTGTCATTTTGTAAGATATATGATATTCAGTGCAAGAAAAAGAACATTCTCTACAATTGTTCCATTCATTTATTGCTTTCAATTCACCGTGTTCATTGATTGTTCTTCACTTATTGCTTATTGTTGATCATAAAGAGGCAATCTTCAAGGCCTATTAAGCTGTTAATCCTTCATCGATTGCCCGTTGTCAAGCACTCGAGTTCGACTCCGAGGCCCAATTTCATCTAGCTCGAAACCCCGTCTCATAACTGCTCGGCTTGCACAATTTTGTTATCCTTTGCTCTTATCTCATTTTTCTTAACTCCCACTTAGCATCTATTGCCTAAACAACTAGTATTATAATAAATCACATATTTTTAGAACCACAAAATCAGATATAATTCTAATTACCATTTTCACGGTAAACAATTTGGCGCCCACCGTGGGGTTAAAAATAATATTAATTGTTTTTGTGTTGTCTAAAAATGCAAGTTATTCTTTACACTTTTTCCTGTCGAAGAATCTTCAATTTCAGGTCAGAAAATGTGTAACTCAGTAAATGCACATGAAAACAACGGTCATGAGGATCATGGAGAGAACGGCACAGCTGCTTCAGGCGCCAGTGTACCACCGCAAAACCCTGAAGGGGCACCAGTACAAATCCCCGTTGATGAAGGCTCATGCAACGCTCAACATGCCGATGTAAACTCTCATACAAACAGAAGTATGCACAAAAAAGACCAACATGAAGCACATAGAGCCCCTGCTCAAAGGGAAAGAGAAATTAGCATTCATGTCATTTTTGAGATGTTGCAAGCACAACAAGAGGCTATTTGCTCAACTGCAAAGCCATAAAAAACTCCAAGCGCAAGACCACCATAAATGGCTCCTCGATTCGAACATGCACCAGAAAGGTTGAGCAATAACGGGTCAGCAGCCGACCCCATTATCTTGAAAATGCTCGGGGACCTCACAAAGAGGATTGAATCAAGTGAAAAGAAGATAGAAGCTAACGACAAAAAGATGGAGACCTATAGCTCGAGGGTTGATCAGATCCCGGGCGCACCCTCGATTCTGAAGGGTGTAGATTCAAAGAAATTAGTGCAAAATCCATTTCCATCGAGTGCGGATCCAAAGCCCATCCTGAAAAAATTCAGGATGCCCAATCTCCCGAAGTATAACGGGACCTCGGACCCTAATGAGCACATTACTGCTTACACTTGTGCTGTGAAAGGGAACGGCTTAAAAGATGATGAGATTGAATCCGTCTTATTGAAAAGCTTTGGAGAAACGTTGTCCAAAGAGGCCATTATGTGTTATCATAACCTGCCCCCAAACTCGATATATTCGTTTGCCATGATGGCAGACTCTTTTGTGAAGGCGCATGTTGGTGCCATCAAGGTCGCTACGAGGAAATGTGACGTCTTCAAAATCAAACAAAGAGAGAATGATATTTTAAGGGAGTTCGTATCCCGATTCCAATTGGAACGGATGGAATTACCACCGGTCTCCGATGATAGGGCAGTGCAAGCCTCTGCTCGGGGCTTGAATGAATGAAGCTCGATAGCTTCAAAGCAGTTGAAGCAAAACATAATCGAGTATCCCACTGTAGTTTGGGCGGATGTACACAACATGTATCAGTCAAAGATCAGAGTTAAGGATGACCAATTGGAAGCCCCCTCGGGCTCGGTGTATCCCAACAGGCTTTTATCAAAGGAATCGAGGCTTCCAGAGAGAGAGCCGAGGCCAAGCAAAGAAATGTATCAACTGTATATAGAAAATAGGAGAACTATGTAACGACCCGGACAGTCGTTCCGCGAGATTAGCCCCGTTTCCCCTATTTATACTTTATTATATACTTCTTATCCTGTTTATGTTGTGTTGGTTCGGTTGGTTTGGGTTCGGAGTGGTCGTAGTGAGAGCAGAGGCACTTAGCCTCTTAAAGTAGCTAATAGTTAAAAAGTCAACTGGGAGTTGACTTATTAGTAAACGACCTCGGAATGTGGATTTTATGGCTCGGATAGATTCATTAGGTGATTTGGGATTTAGGAGTGTGTTCAGAATGAAGTTTTGATGTCCTGTGTAGAATTAGGCTTGAATTGGTGAAAGTTAGTTTTTGGTGATTTCCGGCCGGTAGTGGAAAATAGGCTATAGGGGTCGGAATGGAATTCTGACAATTGGAGCAGGTTCGTAATGTCATTCTGGACATGTGTGGAAATTTCCAGGTCAATCGAATGTGTTTTGGTTGGTCTCGTCACCATTGGCGAAATTTAGAAGTTTTAAAGTTCATAGGTTTGAATTTGATGTAATTTTGGTGCTTTTGTGTTGTTTTTGGTGTTTTGAAGGCTCGACTAAGTTTAAATGATGCTATGTGGTGTGTTGGTATGTTTGGTTGGGGCTTCGAGGGACTCAAGATTGATTTCGGATGGTTAGCGGAGGTTTGGACTTAGGAAACTGGCAGCATATAGCTGCTGGTGTGAATTTTATGGTGTGGCTGCACCTGCGGATGGGGAGCCGCATGTGTGAAGGACCTTGCGCAGGTGCGAAAAGAGGCTAGGCAGGACGAATCCGCAGGTGCGAAGCATGGGCCGCAATGTGAAGCCGCAGGCGCGGAATAGGGATCACAGGTGCGAGAATTGGACTGTTAGAGGGATTTCGCAGGTGCGAGGAATTGCCCGCAGGTGCGGATTAACTAGGAAGAAAAGTATAAAAAGTGCCTCCACGGATATTTTGTCATTCTTCCATTGTTGCATGCGGGTCAAGCTTGTTTGAGGGCAAATTGAAGGGGAAATTTCGAAGGTCTTCAGTGAAGGCAAGTTCCCGAATTATAAAACTTGTTTCTATGCTATTTTGTACGGATTAGGCTAGTAATTTGAAGAATTAAAGTGGGAAAGTTGGAAAAAAATGGGGAGGAAATTTGAAAATTCTTTTGGTGATTTGAGTGGGAAATTATGGCCCGATTGTGGAGTTTTTGGTATGTATAGATTCGTGGGAGGATGAGGATTCTAGTGATGTAAATTTTATTGAATTCCGAGACGTGGGCCCAGGGCTCGATTTTGGCCGAATTTTGAGAATTTTGTTAAAATTTATATCGTTCGATTGAGTTTTGTTCCGTTAGTGTGTATTGATGATGTTAATCGTATTTTTTAATCGATTCGGAGCATTTGGGAGCCAATTCGAGGGGCAAGCGCATCACGGAGTATCTTTTGGGCTGTTTCAAGCTGAGTAACGATTGTAACTCTAAACCTGAGGGTATGACACCCCGTTATTTGATATTGTGTTGATAAATGAGGTGACACGCATGCTAGGTGACGAGCGTGGGGGCGTGCACCGATAGGGATTGTTACTTGGTACGTCCCATAGAGACTATTAAGCCGCATATTCGATTTGAAACCTTACGACATCCTATTTTAGAAGTCTATACTTGTTTATGGGCTGTGACCTATGTTTGGGGCCTTGTGCCGACCTGTTTAGACCCTCAGGGGGTACTTTTACACTATTCTACCACTATCCTGTTAGAACAATTGTGAACTCAGTCATGTTTCCTACTTGTTGTTATTTTCACTGTCATCACACTACTTTAAAAACTCTGAAAAGGTATTTGGGGCTGAGTCCTGTAAGTTGAGATAAACTGCCCAAGTGGCTTGTGAGGGTGACTGAGACAGGCCAAGCGTCGAGTATGTGAGGATAGCTATGGATCGAGCAGCATGCCGCCTCAGTATATATGTGTTAGGCCGAGGGCCGAGTATGTGAGGATAGTTATGGGACGGGTTGCACGCCGCAACAATATATATGTTATATATTACATATGGGTCGGGCTGTATGTCGCAGCAATATAGATTATATATATATGGATTAGGCTGCACGCCGCAGCAATATATGTTATATATGGATCAGGCTGCACGCCACAGCAATATACATATTGGATCGCGTTGCACGCCGCAGCATATGTAATATATGGATCGAGCTGCACGCCGCAGCAGTACAAAAATATATATATATAGTGGAGCGGGCTTCCTGCTGCAGCAGTTGTGTGTGTTCATGGTACTTGCTGCGTACGAGTGTTAGTGAGAGCATGAGATGCTGATAGTGGAGTCACGACTGACTGAGAGGCTTGCCCGAGAGCCTTTATTTGTGAGTGATACTGTGCCCCAGGGGCTTATATTTTATGAAAAATGTTGTTTACACTCTTCTTTACACTAAGCCTCTGATAACAAATGTTGGATAAATGTTTTTATACGAGGTTTTTAAATGGAAACCGGAGTTTTATGAAATATTCGAAATTGTAGATTCCTGACTTGATTTATTCATTTCACTGATATTCATTATATGGATTTACATGAGTTAATTGCTCGTCACTACACTCAAGTTTTTAGTTACACTGATTACTTACTGAGTTGGCGTACTCACGTTACTCCCTGCACCTCTGTGTGCATATCCAGGTACCGATCCATCTCACTAGTTGATTTTCGGACGAGCTTGGAGTTGTTCGAGGATTGACGTAGCTACTCAGTGTCCCCAGCTCACCTCATTTCCTTCCCTCAGATCATAGTTTCTTTTGGTATTTTGTACCCCATACTTTTGTTGTAGCAAGTCACTATGTTGTACATTATATTTTCACTCTTAGATGCTCATGACAGTTGACTCCAGGTTTTGGGGAAGTGTGTATTTATTTCATCTCATTCTGCTATTTTTAAAATCTGCTAATTGTAGGAAATTATGATATTTATATCGATAGTCTAAAATGGTTGGCTAGCCTAGTTCCATGATAGGCGCCATCACGACCGGTTAGGATTTAGGGTCGTGACAAGTTGGTATCAGAGCCTAGGTTACATAGGACTCAACGGTCATGAGCAGGTTTAGTAGAGTCTTGCGGATCTGTATGGAGACGTATGTACTTATCTTCGAGAGGCTGCAGAACCCTTAGGAACAATCTCATTTTTTCTTGAATTTTGTCGTGTCATTTGATCGATTCTGGAAATCTAAACTTCTGTTGTTTCATTCTCTCACAGATGGTGAGGACTCGCGCCACCGATTAGGGTGATCAGCCACCAGCTAGACCAGCGAGGGGTCGAGGCCGCGGTCGAGGCCATGGTAAAGGTAGGGGGCCAGCTCGTGCGGCAACTAGGGTAGTATCAGTTGATCCCCCTACTATTCAGGATCAGGCTCCTGCCGCAGATGCTCCAGCGGGACAGGCTCAGGCAACGACAGTGCATATTTTTATTCTGGGTCTTCAGGAGACCTTGGCTCAGATCTTGACTATGTGTAGCACCCTTTGCTCAGCCAGTTGCCACTACTTCTCAGGCCGAGGGAGGCGGTCAGACTCCAGTTGCCCGGACACCTGAGCAGGCTACTTAGGGCCAGTAGATCGGGGGCGGTTCCCGCCGAGTCGGTTGCTCCGGTTCAAGACTTCGTGGTCCCAGCTATGCCAGATGATGAGCAGCGTAGGCTGGAGAGGTTTAGTAGACTACAGCCTCCAACATTTAGTGGTGCTGAGGGTGAGGATGCCCAGGTTTTTCAGGATAAGGGTCAGAGGATGCTGCGTACTGCTGGAATTTTGGAGACCAGTGGGGTCTCATTTGCTACCTTTCAGTTTTCAGGTGCCGCTTTCACTTGGTGGGAGTCTTTTGAGAGGCGTAGTCCTGTTGGTTCAGCACCCCTTACCTGGCAGCAGTTCTCCACTATCTTCTTGGAGAAGTATGTACCCTAGTCTCATCAGGAGGAGCAACGCAGTCATTTTGAGCAGCTGCATTAGGGGGAGCTATCAATGATGCAGTACGAGATGCGGTTTTCGGAGTTGGATCGCCATGCCACCGAGTTGGTCCCTACTGATAGGGAGAGGATTATGAGGTTTATAGATGGCCTTACTTATCAGCTCCGTTGTTTCATGACCCGGGAGAGAGTATGAGATGCTACATTCGAGCAGGTTGTAGATATTGCTCGAGATATTAAGTCGGTTCGCAACCAGGAGCAGGTAGAGAGGGAGCCCAAGAGGCCTCGTGGATCGGGTAGTCCTAGTGGTGCTCCTTCCAGGGGTGGTTTCAGCATGCTAGAGGCTGTTCATGCAGGCCTCCTCGGTCAGGCCGTCCAGCCTATAGTTGTGCATCTTCGGGGCAGTCCCCGCAGTTTTCAGCCAGGCCATTCTTCATTCGGTGCCTTTCCAGCCCAGAGTGCAGCTCGAGCACCATCAGCTCAAGGTTCTTCTATGCATGGTTCTCCTAGTGGCCATTTTGTTGCCAGGGGTTCATTTCAGTCCCAGTCTCCAGCTCCAGGGAGTTGTTACGAGTGTGGAAAGTTCGAGCATATGAGGAGGTAGTGTCCTCATCTTCTTTGAGGTTCATCTCAGCTGAGGAGCCAGCCATCAATTTCAGCTCCAGTTACTTCACCACCCACCCAGGCAGTTAGGGGTGGTAGACAGTCAGCTAAAGGCCGCCCTAGAGGGGGAGGTCGAGCAGGTGGAGGTCAGGCCTGTATGTATGCCTTTCCAGCCAGGCTAGTTGATATGGCCTTCAATTCAGTGATCGCAGGTATTGTGTCAGTCTGTTGCTGAGATGTTTTGGCTTTATTCGACCCTGGTTCTATATATTCCTATGTTTCTTCATATTTTTCCCATTTTCTGGATATGCCCCGTGAGTCTTTAGTTACATCTGTTCATGTGTCGACTCCGGTGGGCGATACTGTTGTTGTGGATAGTGTGTATTAGCCGTGTGTGATATCTATTAGGGGTCTGGAGACCCGAGTGGACCTACTGTTACTCAGCATGGTCGATTTTGATGTGATATTGGGCATGGACTGGTTATCTCTGTGTCATGCCATTCTTGATTATCACGCTAAGATCGTGACCCTAGCTATGCCCGGATGTCTGAGGGTTTAGTAGAGAGGGTCTTCTGTTATGTGCCTGGCAGGGTGATTTCCTACCTGAAGGCTCAGTGTATGGTTGAGAAGGGTTGTTTATCGTATCTGGATTTTGTGAGGGATGTCAATAGTGAGACTCCCGCTATTGATTCGGTCCTTGTGGTCCATGACTTTCCGGACGTGTTTGCTGCAGACCTTCCAGGCATGCCGCCTGATAGGGACATTGATTTTGGTATTGACCTAGTGCCAGGCACTCAACCTATTTCTATTCCACCTTATGGTATGGCACCAGCGGAGCTAAAGGAATCAAAGGAGAAGCTTCAGGAACTCCTAGATAAGGGGTCCATTCGGCCTAGTGTGTCTCCTTGGGGTGCACCAATGTTGTTTGTAAAGAAGAAGCATGGTTCTATGCGTATGTGTATTGATTATCGGCAGCTGAACAGAGTTATAGTGAAGAACTGCTATCCCTTGCCTCGTATAAATGACTTGGTTGATTGGTTGCAGGGTGCCAGTGTATTTTCTAAGATTGACTTGCGTTCCGGCTATCATTAGTTGAAGATTCGGGGGCCAGACATCCCGAAGACTGCTTTCAGGACATCCCGAAGACTGATACAGTCATTATGAGTTTCTAGTTATGTCATTTGGGCTGACCAATGCTCTAGCAGCCTTTATGCACTTGATGCACAGTGTATTCCGTCCTTATCTGGATTCTTTCGTCATCATGTTCATCGACGATATCTTGGTGTATTCCCGATATCGGGAGGATCATGAGCACCATTTGAGAGTTGTGCTTCATATCTTGAGAGAGAAGAGATTGTATGCAAAATTTTTGAAGTGTGAGTTCTGGCTTGATTCAATAGCATTCTTGGGGCACATGGTGTCCAGTGAAGGTGTTCAGGTTGATCCGAAAAAGGTAGAGGCAGTGCAGAGTTGGCCTAGACCGTCATCAGCTACTGAGATTCGCAGTTTCCTTGGTTTGGCAGTTTCTGCTGTGAACACCCAATTTTTGCCCCGCATGGAAATTACTCCTAAAAATAATCCAAAAGTAATTTTTATGAATTTTAGGAGTTTTTCTTTATTTAGTTGCATTTCATGCATGTTTAATATTTAAAATCATAGAAAGATCATAAAAAAATTATCACATTTTTCATTTCATGTTATCTTAGGTTTAATTTGAATTTTTAGAAATTAATTATTCTTCAATTGTTAGATTAATACATGAAAATCATGAAATATGTACATTAGCTTTAATCAATTAGTTTAATAGCTCACTTTTGCAAAATCATTTTGAAATTTGTGTTTCAATTAAGGGGACTAGGTTTAAAATACAAAGAAAGAAGAAAGGGGACTTGATTATTCTTCATGCAATTGGGCCAGGGCATTTGCATCAGCCCAATTACCAAAATAACCCAAAATTTCCCTAGCCCATTCCCTAATCGGCCCAAAACCCCTCTATTTAGAACCCCTTTCCTAAAAGACCTAATCTCTATCACCCAGCACCGTTTTCCCCCTTTCTCATCACCTCCCTCACTCCCCTCATCACCAATATCATCTCCTCCAAGCAATCCCCTAAAGACCAGCCGTTCTCCCCCTTTCTTCCTCCTCATTTCTCACCCAAAACACACAAAAATCAGAGATGAAAATCAAATCTCTCCCCCTGAAGAATGGCATATTCCCCATTCTTCTTCCTCATCTCTAACTAGAACAGAATACACACACACACACACGAGCAGCCGCCCTAATTCTTCTTTTTTGCAGCAACAAACAGAAAGCAAGAAGAAAAATTGAAAGTTTTAAAAGATTTTGAATGTCGAAAACACAAAAGTGGTTAAAAATGAGAAGAATTTCTGGAAAATTAGACTTCGATCTTCAGAAAATGAAAGGAAAAAATAAGAGAGTTTAGAATGTTGATTTCAATTTCGATTCCTCGTTCGTATAACTTCTGGATTTTAGAAGCCGTTTGAGTTCAGAGAAATGGCCATTTCCGTCCGGGTTTATTGGTGGTTGAAGTTGTTGCCGGACCTCGTCGGAGTTTGCTGCTTGCTGCCGTACTGCTGTTGTTCTGCTAGCTGAGCTTCTCCTTAACATTTCAACAACTTTATTTGGTCAAGGTTGTGCTATTTTTCTACAAATAGGTACACATATCCCTGTTCCTTTGTGTTTTCCTTGTGTATGAATGACATCAAATTGATTGGTGTTAATGTGATGCTGCAATTCATCTTGAAATTAGCTGCAAGACTACAAAATTCGAATAGTAATTGAGATTTAGTGAGAACTTTGATTTATATACATGTATTATCTTATGTTATTAAAGAATTTGGTCAGATCTTCCATTTTTAGTTGGTGAAGTAGATTTTGTGTTCAAATAGTGTATATATTTTCTGTTAATAATTTCAGTGGTTAGATTATGTAGAAAAATGAAAGTTTTGTTTTGGTAAATTTATATTGGTTTATGAGGTATTTGTTCGTGAAATTCTATCCATATGTTAGGGTGCAGCGTGTTTGAATGTCAAATGGTTAGAACAATGAGTTCCTGTCATTTTGTGTGGCATGTTTGTATTTTCATGACTTGTGGGAGAAATTTGTTTCCTTCATGTATGGCACCACATGCTTTTAACTAAGCTAATTGCGAAATGTCCAGTTCCTTCCCACTATGGCTCACTCTTCACTATTAGAATGGTTCAGCTTTAGAAAGTTTCTCTAAGTGATTTCATGTGTCTTTGGTTAGAAGCACTAAATTTGAGTCTTTACAGAAAGCCAGTGACTATGGGTACGGTTCCCGTGGTATGGTCGTGATACATGATCTACACTCAGGTGTGGCAACTCATGCCCCCGACTCTAACTCCAAATAATTATAAAATCACTTGTTGTAATCGCGGGTGCATTTCATGTGGCGCGGTTACAATGTGTCCAACAAACAACACGTGCACGCCATCGTGACTTGTTTCTTTCAAGATAAATCCATAAACATTAAAAGAGGTTAAAAGTTAAAAATTCTAAATGCACAATAAGCTAAAACATGTAAATAACCAGATAATATAGACCAAATATTAATAGTTAAGCGGTCGTGCTAGAACAACGAAACTCGGGAATGCCTAACACCTTCTCCCAGGTTAACAGAATTCCTTACTAGGATTTCTGGTTCGCAGACAATTTAAATAGAGTCAAAATTCTTCGATTTGGGATTTTAATAAATAAATGGTGTCCCAGAACACCGTAAAAAATATGGGTGGCGACTCTAAAAACTAAAATAAATCCCAAATTCGAATATTGTCACCTAAAGTGGAAAAACTCCCTTATTACCCTTACCGGGTGAAAAAGAAGGTATGACAGCTGCCACTCGCGGAGTTTGCTTATAATAATAATTATCAGTCGAGTATTTAGATGGCTCCTTATGAGGCTGTATATGGTACGAGGTGCAGATCTCTGGTTGGTTGGTTCAAGTCGCGCGAGGCTAGGCTATTGGGCACAGACTTGGTTCAGGATGCGTTGGGTAAGGTGAAATTGATTCAGGATCAACTTCGCACGGTGCAGTCTAGGAAGAAGAGTTATGCGGACCGGAAGGTCCGAGATGTGTCTTTCATGGTTGGGGAGAAGGTACTACTGAAGGTGTCACCCATGAAGGGTGTTATGAGGTTCGGGAAGAGGGGAAAGCTTAGTCCCCGGTTTATTGGGCATTTTGGGGTGCTTCAGAGGGTTGGGGAGGCGGCTTATAGACATTCCCTGCCTCCCAGCTTATCGAGTATTCACCCAGTGTTCCATGCTTCGATGCTCCGGAAGTATGTTGGTGACCCGTCTCATGTTTTGGACTTCAACATGGTTCAGCTCGAGGGTGATATGTCATATGAGGTAGAGCCAATGGCTATTTTGGGTCGTCAGGTCAGAAAGTTGAGGTCTAAGGATATAGCTTCAGTGAAGGTTCAGTGCAGAGGAAAGCCGGTGGAGGATGCCACCTGGGAGACCGAGCGGGGAATGCGGGACAGATATCGTCACTTATTCAAGACTCAGGTATGTTTCTAGACCCGTACGAGGACGAACGTTTGTTTAAGAGGGGAGGATGTAACGACCCAGCCAGTCGTTCCGTGAGATTAGACCCTTTTCCCCCATTTCTTCTTTATCATATACTGCATAGCCTTTTTATGTTGTGTTGGGTTAGTTGGTTTGGGTTCGGAGTGGCCATAGTGAGAGTAGAAGCACTTAGCCTCTTAAAGTAGCTAATAGGTAAAAAGTCAATTGGGAGTTGACTTATTGGTAAATGACCTCGGAATGTGGATTTTATGGCTCGAACAGCTTCAATAGGTGATTTGAGACTTAGGAGTGTGTTCGGAATGAAGTTTTGATGTCCGGTCTAGAATTAGGCTTGAATTGGCGAAAGTTGGTTTTTGGCGATTTTTGGTTGGCAGTTAAAATAGGCTATAGGGGTCAGAATGGAATTACGATAGATGTAGAATGTTCTTAATGGAATTTTGGATATGTTTGCAAATTTTCAGGTCAATCGGATGTGTTTTGGTTGGTTTTGGCATCATTGGCAAAATTTAGAAGTTTTAAAGTTCATAGGTTTGAATTTTATGTAATTTTTGTGCTTTTGTGTTGTTTTTGGTGTTTCGAAGGATCGACTAAGTTTTAATTATTCTATAGGGTGTGTTGGTATGATTGGTTGGGGCCCCGAGGGGTTTAGGATTGATTTCGGATGGTTAGCGGAGGTTNCGTACATTATATTTTAAGTCTTAGATGCTCATGAGGTGTTACATTACCCTGAGGTCTTACGGCTTCGAGTTTTCGTGACTCGGCGGAGTGACTGTCGAGGACAGTTCCTGTGTGCTTGTTATATTTTTGGCGCTGGGGCTGTCTCTTGTAAAAAATGGAAAACTTCTTTGATGTGTGAAATGTTTTGATGATAGAAGGTACTTCTCTGATTACTTGGTACAAGTATACATGTTTTTTCCATCGAAGGTTCGATTATTCTACACGGACACGGTTCATTCGATCGTTTGGTCCGATACATCAATCTTCTGTCGAGACCCTCTTTGGCATATTTTAGTGATCTACTGGGGGGATGCCCCTCAGTATTCGAGGTTGATCAGAGAGAAGCCTTGAATACTTGGTGAGTTCTCCTTAGGTAGCATATGGATGTNTTTGAATTTTATGTAATTTTTGTGCTTTTGTGTTGTTTTTGGTGTTTCGAAGGATCGACTAAGTTTTAATTATTCTATAGGGTGTGTTGGTATGATTGGTTGGGGCCCCGAGGGGTTTAGGATTGATTTCGGATGGTTAGCGGAGGTTTGGACTTAGGAAATTGGCAGCATATAGCTGCTGGTGTGAATCTTCTGGTGTGGCCACACCTGCAGATGGGGAGCCACATGTGTGAATGACCTTGCGCAGGTGCGAAAAGAGGCTAGGCAGGGGGAATCCGCAGGTGGGAACCATGGGCGCACCTGCGAAGCCGCAGGCGCGGAAAAGGGATCGCAGGTGCGAGAATTAGACTGTTAGTGGGATTTCTCAGGTGCGTACCTGGGACCGCAGGTGCGGATTAACTGGGCAGAACAGTATAAAAAGTGCCTCCGCGAATATTTTCTCATTCTTCCATTGTTGCATGGGGGTCAAGCTTGTTTGAGGGAAAATTGAAGGGGAAATTAGAAGGTCTTCAGTGGAGGTAAATTTCCAGATTATAAAACTCGTTTCTATGCTATTTGTACGGATTAGGCTTGTAATTTGAAGAATTAAAGTGGCAAAAGTTGGGAAAAAATGGGGAGGAAATTTGGAAATGCTTTTGGCGATTTGAGTGGGAAATTATGGCCCGATTGTGGAGTTTTTAGTATGTATAGATTCGTGGGAGGATGAGGATTCTAGTGATGTAAATTTTATTGAATTCTGAGATGTGGGCTCGGGGCTCGATTTTGGCCGATTTTCGCGAATTGTCTTACAATTTATATCGTTCGATTGCGTTTTGTTCCGTTAGCGTGTATTGATGATGTTAATCTGATTTTTGATTGGATTTGCAGCATTTGGGAGCCAATTCGAGGGGCAAGCGCATCACGGAGTAGCTTTTGGGCTGTTTCGAGGTATGTAACGATTGTAACTCTAAACGTGAGGGTATGACACCCCATTATTTGATATTGTGTTGATAAATGAGGTGACGCACATGATAGGTGACCAGCTTGGGGGCGTGCACCGATAGGGATTGTGACTTGGTCCGTCCCGTAGCGACTATTAAGCCGTGTATTCGATTTGAAACCTTACGACATCCTGTCTTCCAGAAGTCTATACTTGTTTATGGGTTGTGAGCCATGTTTGGGGCCTTGTGCCAACTTGTTTAGACCCTCAGGGGGTACTTTTACACTATTCTACCACTATATTGTTAGAACAATTGTGAACTCGGTCATGTTTCCTACTTGTTTTTATTTTCACTATCATCACACTACTTTGAAAACTCTGAAAAGTATTTGGAGCTGAGTCCCGTAAATTGAGATAAACAGCCCAAGTGGATTGTGAGGGTGACTGAGTCAGGCCGAGCGCCGAGTATGTGAGGATAGCTATGGATCGGGGTGCCCGCCGCAGTAGTTTATATGTTTTAGGCCGAGCGCCGAGTATGTGAGGATAGTTATGGGACGGGCTGCACGCCGCATAAATATATATGTTATATATTACATATGAGTCGGGTTGCACGCCGCAGCAATATAGATTATATATATATGGATCGGGCTGCATGCCGCAGCAATATATGTTATATATGGATCGGGCTACACGCCGCAGCAATATACATATTGGATTGGGTTGCACGCTACAACAGATATAGCGCTTGGGATGAAGGATCCCCTCCAGGAGTCTGTACACCCCCAGTGAGCGCAGTCGACTATTATATGGATCGGGCTGCACGCCGCAGCGTATGTTATATATGGATCGGGCGGCACACCGCAACATATGTTATATATGGATTGGGTTGCACGCCGAAGCAGTACAGATATATATATANATTGCTTGTCACTACACTCAAGTTTTTAGTTACACTGATTACTTACTGAGTTGGCGTACTCACGTTACTCCCTGCACCTTTGTGTGCAGATCCAGGTACCGGACTATCTCAGTAGTTGATTTCCGAACGAGATTGGAGTTGTTCAAGGATTGAGGTAGCTGCTCAGCGTCCCCAGCTCACCTCTTTTCCTTCCCTCAGATCATAGTTTCTTTTGGTCTTTTGTACCCCAGACTTTTGTTGTAGCAAGTCACTATGTCGTACATTATATTTTAAGTCTTAGATGCTCATGAGGTGTTACATTACCCTGAGGTCTTACGGCTTCGAGTTTTCGTGACTCGGCGGAGTGACTGTCGAGGACAGTTCCTGTGTGCTTGTTATATTTTTGGCGCTGGGGCTGTCTCTTGTAAAAAATGGAAAACTTCTTTGATGTGTGAAATGTTTTGATGATAGAAGGTACTTCTCTGATTACTTGGTACAAGTATACATGTTTTTTCCATCGAAGGTTCGATTATTCTACACGGACACGGTTCATTCGATCGTTTGGTCCGATACATCAATCTTCTGTCGAGACCCTCTTTGGCATATTTTAGTGATCTACTGGGGGGATGCCCCTCAGTATTCGAGGTTGATCAGAGAGAAGCCTTGAATACTTGGTGAGTTCTCCTTAGGTAGCATATGGATGTTGTCTCGTTAAAAACCTCGCCGGTAAAACCCTTTTGGGATAAAATCTGATGTGAGAGAAAAAGAGTGCAATGCATGCTTTCAAACCTAAGGCCTTCGAGGTGGGGGGGTTCTTTGACTCCTTTCAATCGAATTCTTGCACGCAGGTTAGCGTATAGTGTGAAAGGAAAAAAGGATAGGGTTGTACCTTAGCTATGATGGCGCTCGATCCTTGATACGCTCTGGTTATCAGTTCCGAGGACGCGGCACGGTCCTTTGTTTCTTTCTACGAGGATGTAGTTTATGATTGTTGCTTGGATGTTTGCTTATTTTTGGCTCTTTCGATGTATAAGGCGTTGGTGCCACGTCGTGCACTGTGAACATTTCTTTTGCTGCGTGTTGATCTTCGTATACTTTTACTCCATCCTTCATAGGGAACTTCATCATTTGGTGAAGACTTGATGGTACTGCCATCATATTGTGGATCCATGGCTTTCCAAGAAATGCATTGTACCTCATGTCACCTTCGATGACATCGAACTTGGTATCCTGAATTGTGCCAGCCACATTGACAGGGAGGATGATTTCTCTTTTCGTTGTTTCGCTTGCCATGTTGAACCCATTGAGGACTCGAGAGGCGGGTACGATCTGGTCGAGCAACCCGAGTTGCTCTACCACCCTCGACCGAATTATGTTAGTCGAGCTACCTGGATCCACGAGCACACGCTTAATTCAAAATTATTAAAGGAAAAGAAATTACCAATGCGTCATTGTGAGGTTGAGACAAGGTCTCGATGTCCTCTTCACTGAACGAAATGGTGTCGTCAGGTATGTAGCTTCGAGTTTGCTTTCCCTGGTGATAGATACTTTGGTCTGCTTAAAAATGGGTCCCTAAGAGACGTCGACTCCACCAATAATCATGTGGATGACATGTCGTGGCTCTTCTGTTTCATTTTTCTTGTTTCCCTCTCTTTTCCGAAATTGATTTTTAGCTGAGTCGCTGAGGAATTCTTGTAGGTAACCTTTGCTGATTAGTCGAGCCACCTCTTCTCGAAGCTGTCTCCAATCGTCGGTCATATGACCGTGGGTATCGTGATATTCGCATATCAATTTGGGGTGGGGTTCTTTGTGAGGGATCCAATAGCATGGTTCTCGACCACCTGGTGTCCTTGATCTTGCTAATGGCCGATACGATGTCTGAANCCAGAAGTCTATACTTGTTTATGGGTTGTGAGCCATGTTTGGGGCCTTGTGCCAACTTGTTTAGACCCTCAGGGGGTACTTTTACACTATTCTACCACTATATTGTTAGAACAATTGTGAACTCGGTCATGTTTCCTACTTGTTTTTATTTTCACTATCATCACACTACTTTGAAAACTCTGAAAAGTATTTGGAGCTGAGTCCCGTAAATTGAGATAAACAGCCCAAGTGGATTGTGAGGGTGACTGAGTCAGGCCGAGCGCCGAGTATGTGAGGATAGCTATGGATCGGGGTGCCCGCCGCAGTAGTTTATATGTTTTAGGCCGAGCGCCGAGTATGTGAGGATAGTTATGGGACGGGCTGCACGCCGCATAAATATATATGTTATATATTACATATGAGTCGGGTTGCACGCCGCAGCAATATAGATTATATATATATGGATCGGGCTGCATGCCGCAGCAATATATGTTATATATGGATCGGGCTACACGCCGCAGCAATATACATATTGGATTGGGTTGCACGCTACAACAGATATAGCGCTTGGGATGAAGGATCCCCTCCAGGAGTCTGTACACCCCCAGTGAGCGCAGTCGACTATTATATGGATCGGGCTGCACGCCGCAGCGTATGTTATATATGGATCGGGCGGCACACCGCAACATATGTTATATATGGATTGGGTTGCACGCCGAAGCAGTACAGATATATATATA
>ML380359.1:61217-130736 GCA_005239525.1 Nicotiana knightiana
TTAATTGATATAAATTAAGTGTAATAATCTATGGGTAATTAATATCTAACACCAAAAATTATGTACGGATCATTTATCGGAAAATCCCTCCAAAAATCACCTCTAATCGAGCTCCACAACTCCAAAAATGAGAAAATGACCAAACCATTCGATACTAGAAACTATTGAGTTAATCTGCATCTGCAATCACTTAACTTCTTCTACGGTACCGCTTTTGCGGTAAATGGACCGCATCTGCGATCCTCACTAATCTCCCAACGTCCCACTTCTGCGCCACCAATCGCAGAAGTGTCTTCACCTATACGAAAATCATCATTATCAGCTGACTTTCCCCCTTCCAGACCAGCCTCACGTCTGCACAACAATGGTCGCACCTACAGCTCTGCATCAGTGGCCAAACGCCCACAGATGCGAAAAGACCAGAAGCCGTGAAATCTTTAGCAATGCAACCATGTCCAAAAATGACCTGAAACAAATTTTAAACACACCCGAGGCCCCTAAACCCGATCCAATTACACCAACCAGCCCAAAACATAACTCGAACCAATTCGAAGCCTCAAGTCACCCAAAACAACATCAAACTACGAATTGCATCTCAATTCAAGTCTAAGGAACTACTGAACTTTCAACTTCCAATACTCGTGTCGAAGCATATTGAATAAACTCTGAATGACCTCAAATTTTGCATATAATTCCAAATTAACACAATGGATCAACTCTAACTCCCGGAACCACAATCCGAATTCGATATTAACAAAGTTAACTCCCAATCAACCCTATCAACTTTCCAATCCTTTAACCTTCCAACTTTAACCATTTCAAGGCAAAGGACCAAGGAACCTCCAAATCTAAATTCAGACATAAGACTAAGTCCAAAATCCCCATACAAAGCTATTGGAATCATCAAAACACCTTCTGTAGTCATATACACAAACATCAAACGTCGATAAACTTTTAAAACTTAAGCATCCAATCAAGGGACTAGTGTCGCAGTTCAATCCAAAACCTCCCCGAAACCAAATCGACCACCTCGACAAGTCACGTAACGACAAATACACATGCTTAAGGCATCATGTAAGCAAAACAGGGCTAAAATACACCAAACTACCGTCTGGGTCATTACTTTCTCCCCTTCTTAAACAAATGTTCGTCCTTGAACGGGTCTAGAATCTTACCTAGGGTCTTGAAAAGGTGAGGATATATATTCTGCATCTCCTTCTCGGTCTCCCATATAGCTTCCTCGAACGGCTGAACTCTCCAATAAACCTTTACCAATGCTATATTCTTTGATCTTAACTTTCAAACCTACTAGTACAAAATGACCACGGGCTCCACACCATAAGTCAAATCTCTATCTAGATGCACCATGCTGAAGTCCAAAACGTGTGAGAGATCCCTATAATACTTTAGGAGCAAGGAAACAAAACATACTAGGTGAACTTCTTTTAAACTAGGTGGCAAGGTTCTCTAAGCCACCTCTCCAACTGTCTAAAGCACCTCAAAAAGACCAATATACCAAGGGCTCAACTTTACTTTTTTCCCAAACCTCATCATACCCTTCATTGCAGAAACTCAGAGTAGAATCTTTTCACCCACCATATATGTAACATCACGATCCTTCTTGTCAGCATAACTCTTCTACATGGATTGCCGTTACACCCCACATTATTTCCCCACACATGAATTTGAAGATTGATGAGTTTTGGAACAACCAATTAGCTGACAACACGTAATAAGAAGAAAGAGGCAGTTGTATTTGCCAAGTTACTCAAGTTGTCCCACCAAGCACAGTGGCCATTGTGGGGTGACCCATTTGGCATATTGGCGGAAGAATTTCCTAGAGTTGGTATAAAAAGGCAGTGTATCTCTCTTCTCTTTCATTCAAGGAAGTATCACCCACTTTAGTTCACCCAAATATTCTCTTAAACCCCTCGAGAATTGTTCAACAGTCTAAGGCTAAATTATAGGCGAACCTAGTAGGTTTTAGTGTGAAGAACTTGAGATCGTCACTATAATATATGTTATCTTGTTATATTGATTTTGGAGATTCATTCGAGGTGGAGTTAATCACTACGATTGTTAGAACTCAGGAAGCGTAACCAGCTCTTCAAAAAGGTATGTAGGATAAATTTCTTTCTTGGCATGATTTTGTTTTACTATCTCTCTCTATAAAGGATTTTTGTGTTGTAACATTGGTTTGTCCTAAGTCTTTCTCAATAACGTTATCCTTGTTCATGTACATTCTTGCTTCTAGCATTTCTTTAAAGTTTGAAGTGTTCCCAGAGAGTATCATGAAGTCGAAAAATATAATTCATTCTAAGTTTAATCTTAATATCTCTTGAAATTGACTTTACATTGCACTTATATATATATATATATATATATATATTACTCTACCAAGTCACGTAATAGACTGCCGGGCACGACACTGTCATGCCCCGAGCCTTGGGGCGAGATCGGAACCCGATGCCTTATCTATCCTTGCGTACCAACTTGTGACTCAGGAATTTTGGACATATAATGTCATACTTTGGCTAGGGGCCACATTGCAATACAATTTGCGAAGCAAAATATAAAACTGAATAGAGACTACCGCTGACTAAATGTCAACATAAAGCTAGGCCGGCAAGACCGTCATAACTACTATAACTGACTAGCAAACAAAATATACGTACAGGGCCTACAAGCCAAACATACTGTGCTAACTGACAGGTTATGTCTACAAGCCTATGCTGATGGATGTACTATGATAGGAATAGGGCCTCGACCTACCCATAACCTATATACATATATACACAAGATGTACACAAAATTTCTAGACCCGGCGATTCCGAAGGAAGGGGAGGTTACTAATAAAGCTGAACTCGGGTAACACCTACTGAGGAGGTCTACCCGTCTGTCTGTCTAAACCTGAACACATAAAATGTGGCATCCCAAGAAAGGGATGTCAGTACGAAATAATGTAGCGAGTATGTAAGGCAATATACTGAAAGCTGAAACTGAACTAATAATCTGAACATATGCTTACCTGCTGAAACTGACTAAACCTTTTCAATATAGTAAGTAAAATAGATGTGTGGTCCTATAAGGCTCGGTATATATATATATATATAAATGCTTTTCCGAAGTAGGCTCACTCATTGGTGCTCAGCCATACTAGGCTTTGTATCCCGGCCATGCTAGGCTCGCTCATAGGCGCTCGGCCATAGTAGGCTCAATATATAACTTACCATCTGATTGGTTGCCCAATAGGGGCTTGCCCACCGATTATAGCTCGATGGTGGTGAAAATATTGTAATATTATATATATATATATATATATAGAGAGAGAGAGAGAGAACCTCTTCTCTCTTGACTGGAAAAAGACAATACTCAATTGAATATAAAGTCCCGATAAGGGAGAATAGTGTAACTTATGCGACTAGGATAATATATATAAATTCGGGAGTATGAAGTTATCTTTATGTCTCATTATCAAACATATGTAGTTACTAGATCATGCCAAAATGAAGGAAGGGCTTAGCCTTAACATACCTGGACTAGAGAAAAATTCGTATGATGTTCTTGGAAAAGGATGCATCGTACTCCTTTAGAACCGCAACATTTTTACGTAGCTAAGATTCTAATAATTCTCGTTGGATTTTTTTGTAGGAATTGGTTACAAGAAGTCACGTTGTAGTATTTTTGTAGGAATGTGTAGGGATTTTCAATAAATCGTATTGCTAATGTGTAAAACTTCACATCTGATTGTGATATGGTTTGTATTAAAAGTCTTAAACTTGAGTTGTCTTGACATTAATGTAATAGGTGGACACCTAGTAAGAAATGAGTAAGATTCATTTGACTAAGTTGTGGCTTGCTTCCACGTGGGGCTGGGGTGGAAATTTAAATCTTTTTTCCAACTTATAGGTTAGTTAGGTAATGTCTCGTTACCGGGTAATTAATCAGTTACCCGTGTAATTAAAAATTGTCTCAAATTAGTTAAAATCCCACTCATTTTAATATACCTTACACATCATACTATCACGGCCATATGGTACCTTGTATGGTACTAGTCCATAAATATTGGGTATTATAGCTCGGACCGTATTTTATCCCAAATCGACAACCTTCAACGAATCTCATTTTCTTTAATTCGTATACTCTTTATCCTTCATGGAACTTATGTATCGCTTGTTATAAATAGCATAAATATGCTAACCTCAAGATAATCTCATCCCCGAGTCTATGTCAATTAATTGAAGACAAAACTTTAATGTACAAGAAACGTGAGATGTAATAGACACCTATTGTGAAACCACTCATCAGTTAGGTATGATGAAACGTGATGAGAAGATCTTACCGATTCCTCGGATGGCTGGGTACAATGATGTGTTATGTGAGGCTATAGAGCCATCTTAAGGCCGACTATGCCGAGTACTGTTGAGGTGGGGTATAGTCGAGTCCTCCTGAGGCCGAGTATCAACGAGTCTTGTACAAGGCCGGGTAAAGAGTGATGTGATATGAAACGTTACAGAGACCTTTGAGATTATGTATGTGGAGTTTTTTTGAGACCGGGTACAACCAATGTCTCTTAAGGCCGAGTAGGACCAAGCTCTCTATGTGTACGGGTACAATATGATACAATATGATATGATGTTCCCCAAAAAGCGGCTGAGTGATATTATATTATGTATTTAATTCATAGAGCCAATGAGAGGCCTTGATTTTACAAAACTTGCATGCAAACATGACTCATGATTTTTGTAGTATACGCCACGGTGGCTTGTCTTTGGTCAGGTTGAAGTTATGTATTCAAATATCTCATGTTATGTATTTGATTTACGTACCTTGTCAGTCTTACATACTCAATATTTTCATACTAACTCCCCTTTATTTTGGTTCATGTGTTCATGTCCACAAATACAGATAGATCTGGTAACGTCCCTCCTCAGTAGGGTGCTCGTTCCAGCTATTGGTTATCTCACTCCACTTCTCTAGAGTAGCTGTTCAGAAATCAATAGGTACCGAATTATATGTTCCAGTCATTTTGGGTACAGTGGGGCCCTGTCCCGGCCAAGTCATGTGCTTTATTTTGGTACTCTTATAGGCTTGCAGATAGTGTTTGGGTCTACATAAAAGTTGCTTATGACCTTGTTGGTAATTTTTGTGTGTGTGTGTGTGTAAATGTTGTAATTTCTTCCATATTCATTAGAAATTATTTAAATATTGATATAATATTAAGAGGCCTAGTCAGCCCTGATTTGATGTTAAAACATATAAGTATGGGCATTGGTTAGAACAGGCCTTCGTACCCACCGAGGTTGGGGTGTGAAAACTGCATTGTGCGAAGCTGCTCCTAAATTAACTTCACCTTCTCCAATGCATCATGGACCTCATGAATGCCCAATAACCTAACCTCCCCAAGCTCAAACCAACTAACTGGAGAAAAACATTGCCTCCCATATAAATCCTCATACGGAGTCATCTGGATACTCGACTAATAGATATTGTTGTAGGGGAACTCTATTACTGGTAGAAAATGATATCATGATCCCCCAAATCAATGACACGGGTCACATATCCTCTAAAATATGAATAGTACGCTCAGACTGTCCGTCCATCTAGGGATCAAATGGCGTACTTAGATCGGCCTTTGTGCCCAACTCACACTGCACTACTCTCCAAAAATATGAGGTAAAGTGTGTGCCTCGATCTGAGATAATAGACATGGGCGTACCATGAAGTCAAACAATCTCATGGAGATAAATTCGAGCTAGCAGCTCTGAAGAGTAGGTAGTCATGACTGGATTAAAGTGTGAAAAATTGGTCAGTCTGTCCATAATAGCCCACACTGCATCAAATATCCTCAAGGTTCATGGAAGCCCAACTAGAAAATACATAGTGATATGCTCCCACTTCCACTCCGGAATATCTAACCTCTGAAGTAAGCCATCGAGTCTCGTATGCTCATACTTCATGTGTTGACCGTTCAAACACCGAGCAATATACTCAACAATATCCGTCTCCATCCTCCACCACAAATAGTATTGTGTCAAATCCTGGTACATCTTCGTGGCACTGTGTTGTACCATGTCCCTTAGGGAAAACAAGTGGGGATCATTAAACTGAGGCTCCTTGATGCGCTCAAACAAAGAGGACCTTTATACAACACACACAAGAACCCTACTAGGCTATGATATATCCATCCCAACGAACATGTTGGCCAAATCCTGAACATCAAAATCTAATGGTCTCTCTCTAAATGTAATAAAATCAGGACTCCCTATGCTCTTAGCATTCCTAATAAATGCATCGTCCACCACATTGGCCTTCCTCGGATGATAAAGAATGGTGATAGCATAGTCCTTTAGTAGCTCTAACAACCTTCATTTCCTCAAGTTCAAATCCTTTTGCTTGAATAGGTGTTGGAGACTCATGTGATCCGTGAACACCTCATAAGACACGCCATAAGGATAGTGTCACCAAATCTTAAGCGTATGAACACTGGCTTCCAACTCAAAATCATGTACATGGTAGTTCTTCTCATGGGGCTTCAACTGACGTGAAGTATAAGCAATCACTCTACCCTCCTGCATTAACACGAATCCAATGCCAATCCATGAAGCATCACAATAAACTGTATAAGAACTCGATCCCGAAGGTAAACTAGGACTGGAGTTGTAGTCAATGCAGACTTGAGCTTCTGAAAGCTCTCCTCACACTCATCAAACCACCTAAATGGGGTACCCTTCTTTATCAATCTGGTCATTGGGGATAGATGAAAACCCCTCCACAAAATGGCGATAATACCCAGCCAACCCAAGGAAACTCTAGATCTCATTAGCAAAGATGGTCTGGGCCAATCTTGAATTACTTTATTCTTCTTCGAACCCATCTTAATCCCGTAACTGGACACCTCGTGGCCCAACAATGCCATCTGGTCTAGCCAAAACTCGCACTTGGAGAATTTAGCATATAGTTTCTTCTCTCTCAAAGTCTAGAATACGATCCTCAAATGTTGCTCATGATCCTCCCAGCTGTTAGAATAAACCAATATATCATCAACTAATACTATGATGAAGGAACTTAGATATAGTTGAAATACGGTGTTCATCAAGTGCATAAAAGCTCCTGGGGTATTGCTAACCCAAAAGGACTCACTAGAAACTCATAATGACTTTAGCAGACTCGGAAAGCCGGCTTCGGAATGTATAAAGCCCTAATCATCAACCGATGGTACCCCGATCTCAAATCTATCTTCAAAAACACTCCAGAACCTTGAAGCTGATCAAATAAGTCAGCAATATGCGGTAGTGGGTACTTGTTCTTGATAGTAACCTTGTTCAATTATCTGTTGTCAACGCACAAACTCATAAAACCACCTTTCTTCTTCACAAATAGAACTGGTGCACCTCAAGGTGACACACTAGGCCTAATGAACCCCTTACCAAGGAACTTTTTTAGCTTGATGTCGTGCGATAATTCCATATATTTTGACGTTATTTACCCTACTTTCTTGTTGTTTGGATGCTAATTTATGCGACAACTGCGCTTAATAGAGCTTATTTCACATGTAGGAATGATTGGACATGAATTGGAGAAAATTTGCATGAAATCATACCTCAGAGCTACAAAATGGAGCAATAAAAGAAGAAGTGCAAGGCAATGAAAAGTCATGGCTATAGGTAGTGCAATGCATTGACCAGGACACTTTAGTTGGCACCCCAAACAATGCCTCGTGCATAAACAATGGCGTCGTAGACAGTGCCTCGCGCAGAAATATTGGTGCCCCAGACAGTGCCTCGCGCCGACGATGCCATCTAAGCAAAATTTTATTCCTCACTAGTAGAAATCAGCCCTTACTCTATAAATACTTCTTGAAGTTAGTTTTGTAAGGGTTAGACATCATTAGAGAGGTAAGAGGCTACATAACACTTTGGAAGCATGAATCCCTTGAGTTTTTCTCTTTGCTTTCCTTTGATTTATAGTTTAACGCTTCTAGATATTAATATGATTATTTACACAGTTATGAGTAGCTAAACCCATCATCTAGGGTTGATGGAACCAATTTTTGGATGAAGCCTTGATTTTTTACTGATATAATTGAGCCATTCTTACTATTTAATTGTTCAACTATGCATTTCTTGTGATTAATTGAAGGGCCCTTGATTAATCGTGTCTAGTAATCTTGTGTCGTTTGAGAAAGAACACTTGATTATATTGTTGTTGAACGTCGTCCCTTTAGAGAAAGTTAAAATATTAATTACTTGAACTTAAAAGCAGGATTAGAGATAACAAAGCTTTGGCACGATATTTATATGTTTTACAAATTGTCAACTAGAGTAGTTCGAGAGAATACATCTAGTAAATTATTGTAATTGATCGAGAGATAATTACGGTAAACAAGAAATTATCATATTTAAGTGTTACAATGATATTATAGCTAGCGTGGAAGGAATTAACCCGACAATTGGGGAAATCGTATACCCTACATTGTCCTTGATTCAACCTCATTCTTGCTGATTGATTGTTTTTATTGTCATTTTTCTGTAAGTTACGTAATTTTGTTAAATCACAAATCAACTCTTGAACTCTGAAAGTTGTCTGAGCTTATCATTAGTGATATTGAAAAGTTTTAGCAAATAGCTTATTTCCCTGTGAGATTCGACTCCGGACTCTTGAATCGGATTATTTTTGCAGCAACCGCTTAGTCCTTTCTACAAGGCATAGTTGGGCGTGATCAAATTTTGGCACCGTTGCCGGGGAACTAACAGTTTTATCCGTTACAACTTGAAATAATTGCTAGGATTTTTAGTTTATATCAATTTCTTGTGATTCTAAAAGTATTTCCATTTAAATTCTCAAGTTTGAATTCTTTTGTACCTCAGGTGCATGCCTAGAAGCTCCTTAAGAACTGGTGAACTATTTGAAATTATCTCAAATCCCGATAAATCATTTCGGACATTGAATCAGGCTAACAAGAAGGGCAAATAGAATGAACAAATCGAAATTGAAATGGGTGACGTCGAGAACGTCAACGGGAACAATAGAAGTAATCAAGTTGACTCAACCATCGGAGTGATTGAACCTCTTGTGCCGGAAGATCCTCTATATGATTGGGCGCAACCAACTGTTGATAATCTGGCAACTGCAATTACAGTCCCTCCAATACAAGCGGAGACGTTTCAAATTACCAACAACATACTGCACTTGCTACGTAATAAAGGGTTGGTTGTCTGGGTCGTACATCGAAGACCTACATCAACATCTAAAGAATTTTCTATCAATTTGTGTCACTCAAAGACAGCTGAATGTGACACTTGAAGCAATTAGAATGTTACTGTTTCCATTCTCAGTGACTAGGGAGGCACAAACTTGGTTGAATTTGCTCCCAATAAACTCCACTTCTATATGGGAGGAACTAGTCAAGCAGTTGTTAAACAAGTTCTATCCACCCAACAAGACTGCAAGGAAAATTGATGAGATATTATAGATCAGGCATAAAGCAATTGAAACTTTGCAAGAAACCTGGGAGTGGTTTAAGGGTATGCTAGTGAAGTGTCCACACCATGGCATCCTACATCAGATTCTAGGACAGAGATTCTATATGGGTTTGGCTGACAATCTGAAGGCCAATGTAGATGCTTCAGCTGGGGTGCATTCTTGAGAAAATCATTCACAGTGTAAGATTCTTCTTCACAACATGGCTCAAAATTCAGGCTGGATGATGAGGGATACAACACTTACTCTAATAGTGCATTTTGTTGCTCATGACCCAGACAATGCAAATGCCAAAAACATATCCACTCCTATCACCCAGATGAGCTTGTTGACAAAGAAAACTGTTGAGATGGGCACGAAACGGGTTCATATTGTTGACACAACAAATGGAGGCCTATGCACTCGCAACATAAATCAGTCGTATGTTTGCTCGTGGAGTGGAGAGAATGATAACCAGGGCTTCTGAGAAAACATGAACTATATTAATAATTTTGGGGGTCAGAGGCAAGGTGGACAGCAACGGGGACCTCAAAGGTAGCAGTACAGACTAACCTAGCAATAGTACAATACCAATCCTGGGGAGCAAGACCACAAGGCCAGGTTGTGCCCTATCAAAGGCATCAAGGATACAATCAACCGCACTAACAACATTTGGCTTACAAACCACCTCATCAATAGCAGGTCACCATACACGGCGACAGTAATATGATAGAAATAAAGGGCATTCTACAACAAATCATTGGGGCAAATGGAAGGATGCAAGAAAATTTAGCCGCACATGACTCGCCTATTAAAGGCATTGAAACTCAGTTAAGCCAGTTGTCCATGGCTTTGAAAAATCGCCCACAAGGAACATTTCCTACATACACAAACATCAATCCAAACGAGGAAAACGCGAATAAATTAATGGCGGTGAGTCTCAGGAATGGAAGGTAATTGGATAGAGAGAAAGAAGTTACTCACTCTAATAGAGACATAGTGCCACTCACTCCAATTCCATTTGAGATCGATGATTCGACATAATTCAAAGAGGTTGTAATTTGACAAGCACAAGCTGACAAAGGCAAAGAGAAGGAAATTGAACAGTTACCAAAAGAAGTAGTGGAAAAGACTTCTAATTAGGAAAAGACACAGAGCAGTCACCATTTCCTCAAAGGTTGGAAAAGCAGAAGAAAGAGGATCAATAGAGGAAATTCATGAAAATTCTCAGACAAATTCAATTGAATATTCAGCTGATGGATGCTTTGAGGGAAATGCCATGCTATGAAAAAATGATGAAAGATTTTATGTCTCGAAAGTTTGACTTCCAGGACCTGTCTACTATAACTCTAACATAAACTTATAGTATGGTAGTGACAAGACATGGCTCAAAATGTTTCTGATCCCAGTAGTTTCACTATCCCATGCGTAATTGGAAGTTATGTTGCTAAAGCATTGTGCGACATGAGAGCCAATATTAATTTATGCCCTTGGCAATATACCCAAATTTAGGCATTGGCAGAGCTAGACCAACCTTAATGTTGCTACAACTAGTTGATTGCACAATGAAACGGCCAACACAAATCCTGGATGATGTGCTCGTCCAAGTGGGGAAGTTTGTATTTCCTGCTGATTTTGTGATTCTTGAATGCTAGGTTGATGAAGAAATACCCATAATTTTGGAAGCCCGTTTTTAGCCATTGGTGCACTGATTGACCGTGAGACTGGAAAATTGAAAATGAGGTTAAATAATGAAGAAATAATATTCAATTTTCAATAGTCTATGAGGAGGCCCAGCAAGTTTGTAAAGTGTTCGCTAGTGGAGGCCGTTGATGTGATATTACAAGAGAAGAATGAGACTCTTAGTGCTAGAGACCCATTAGAAGCTTGTTTGTGAATTTGAACGAAGTAGATGGTGAAGAGTTGGAAGAGTGGGTTATGTCTCTCGAAGATCAAGGGTTTTGGAAAAAGGAACCTCAGTTTGAGCCACTACATTTAGAAGAAAGAGAAACACCAACTGTGAACCCGTCAATAGAGGAACCATCACAGTTGGACGTGAAACCGCTTCCAGCTCACCTCAGGTTTGATTTTTTAGGGCCTAACTCTACTTTACATGTTATTATATCATCTGGTTTGTTAGTTGTGCAGGTAGAACAACTCTTACAGGCTTTACAAGAATGTAAAACTTCTATTGGTTGGACTATGGCAGACACTAAGGGTATTATACGGGCATGCTCAAGTCTTTTGCATGCTCAAAATTCTCTAGGAAGAGGGGCACAACCCTTCCAGGGAACATCAAAGATTACTGAACCTGAATATGAAGGAAGTGATTAAGTGGTTGGATGCGGGCATAATCTTCCCGACCTCGTATAGCGTCTTGGTAAGCCCAGTCCAATGTGTTCCAAAGAAAGGTGGTATGACTAGTGTACAAAATGATAATAATAAGAAATGTTGGATAGATTGGCAGGGAGGTCTCACTTCTTCTTTATGGATTGATATTCGGGGTACAATTAGATCATAATAGCCCATGAGGATAGAGTGAAAATGTCATTTACATTTTCGTATGGCATCTTTGCCTTTCGGAGAATGTTGTTTGGCCTATGCAATGCACCGGCCACTTTCCAGAGGTGTATGTCATACATTTTCACTGATATTGTTGAAGCTATTTTATGGATGATTTCTCCGTGGTGGGGAATTAATTTAATGACAGTCTTCACAATTTGAGAAGAGTGTTAAAAAGGTTTGTGGAGACAAACCTGGTGTTGAACTGTGAAAAGTGCCATTTTATGGTACAAGAAGGTATAGCTTTGGAGCATCAAGTGTCAAGTAAGGGTACTGTGGTCGACCATGCTAAGGTTGACATGATTGAGAAGTTTCCACCGCCCACTTCAGTCAAGGCAGTAAGAAGTTTCCTTTGGCTCGCCAGTTTCTATAGGCGATTTATAAAGGATTTCTCTAAAATTGCTAACCTTATATGTAAACTGATTGAAAAGGATCACCCCTTTGTGCTTTCTAATGATTGCAGGTTAGTATTTGAAGAGCTGAAGAAGAGGCTGGTGTATGCACCAATCATTTTTGCACCCCACTTGGAGCAAGTGTTTGAGATCATGTGTGATACGAGTAACTATATTATAGGAGCAGTTTTGGGGCAGCGAAAGGACAATTGGTGCACCCAATTTACTATCCAAGCAGAATGCTAAGCGGTGCATAACTCAATTATACCATGACTGAGAAAGAGAAGTTGGTTGTGGTGGTTGCATTCGAAAAAATTAGGTCTTATTTGATAGGTTCAAAAGTGATTGCTTATACTGACCATGCAGCACTTAGGTACTTGATAGCCAAGAAGGAGTCAAAGCCACACTTGATTCGTTGGGTTCTTTTTCTACAAGAATTTGTTTTGGAGATCCACGGTAAGAAAGGAATGGAGAACCAAGTGGTGAACCACCTTTCACGGTTGGAGGGAGCTGAAAAGAAAGTAGACGTTGAAGATATAATAGAGACATCCCGGATGAACAATTACTAGAAGTGGCAATGGAGGATACGCCTTGGGTATGCTGATGTTGCTAACTAATTGGCAAGTTGTATTGTACCTTATGAACTTTATTCAATTAAAAAGAAAAAGTTCTTTCGTAATTATCGGTCTTATTACTGGGATGAACCTTTAATTTTTAAAATATGTGTGGACAACATGATCCGGAGGTGTATCCCCGAGAAAGATCAATCTTCTTTTTGGCAAGCTTGGCACGCTTCACCATATGATGGGCACTTTGGAGGAATTGGACAGCGGTGAAGGTGTTGGAGTCGGGTTTGTATTGACCGACTCTATTCAAAGATTCCCATGCCTGGGTGAAAATTGTGATGAGTGCCAAAGAACCGGCAACACATCTCGCCGTCATGAGATGCCAATGACTACAATTCAAGAGGTGGAAGTGTTTGATGTGTGAGGGATTGAGTTTATTGGACCATTTGTCAACTCGTACGCCTACATATTAATAGCAGTTGACTATGTCTCAAAATGGGTTGAACCGATGGCTCTTCCAACAAATGATACAAGGGAGTGATAGGATTTATCAGAAGAAATATATTAAAACACAGTTTGGCACTTCGAGAGCTATAATCAGTTATGGTGGAACTCATTTATGCAATAGTATGGAGTTCGCCATAAGGTTTCCACATATTACCACTTCAAATGAGCGGGAAAGTGGAAGTGTCCAACAGGGAAATCAAAAGTGTCCTAACTAAGAAAGTGAATGTGACTCGGACTGATTGGGGAAGGAAGTTGGATGATGCGTTATGGGCTTACCGCACAACATTTAAAACCCTAACTGGTATGTCTTCGTATAAGTTAGTGTTTAGAAAAGCATGCAATCTTTTGGTGGACCTTGAGCATAAAGCCTTATGGGCACTGCAACAGTTCAATTTTGATATGGAAACCCAGGCACAAGTAGAGTTACAGAGTTACATGAACTCGAGGACTATCGGTTCCCAGGCATTCGAGAGTATGCAATTTTATAAAGAATGGATGAAGATGATGCATGATAAGCTCATTCTAGATAGGAACATCAAACCCGGAGATCTAGTGTTGTTATACAGCTCGAGATTGAGATTATTGCCATTGGTTACATCATTAACAAGTCTCCAAAATATTACACTATACAATCGTAGTTGAAGTGGAACAGGTTATACAATTACAACATTTTTGGTTTAACTTTCCCAAAACAAGATATAACCCACAATGTGTCTACAGACCCTTTAACATAAACAAAAAGAGTTCTACAACAGTGCCGGAAACAAGGCCACGACTATACCTCAAAACACTATGTACATAGGACAAGAGATATAAGACCCTGATATGAAGTGGGTCTCACCAAGTCAGCTAAGGAGAGGGTGTACTGCTATCACCGATCAATGTTTCCTATTATGGAACCACCTGCATCGATTAAAGATACAGCTCCCCCGATAAAAGGGATGTTAGTACATATGGAATTGTACTAGTATGAAAAACCAAACACCCCATCAATAGAACGAGTAACAGTATAATGAGAAAGAAACATGGAATCAATGAGGGCCTCAAACAATATTAAACTACCGAGTTAGGAGCAATAATAAATTTCAAACAAGTTTCAATACTTTCAAGCTGGGAGATCTTTAGTACCGATACACCACCGTGCCTTTAGCACGGAGTCCGATCTCAGCCCGATCAGCTAAGTCATCCCACCCCGAGACGTCTACTCACAACACCACCATGTGTGTGGCATGACGTCCGATATCAGCCTGATCGGCTAAGCCGCCTCACCACAATGCCGTTCGGGTTGACGTCAACTCACTTTCCACTAGTAATCATCTCATCCCATTTAAGGGGAATCATCTCAACGCATCAATCGCATCCCATATTTGGGGAAAACTCTCACACCTCACATGGGGATTTTACCCCTCACTCACTCTTACACCGGCCGTGTAGTTTCGGGGTTAGGTTATTTTAACCTACCCTTCCTTGATGACTAAATGATACTCCCAAAGTATTTATTATTTCAAGGATTTGCATCTCATTTCGATGTCTTTTACACGTCTTTCTATTTCATGGGCACTAGTGGCCACCATTGTAATATCATTCTCGTCACGTTGGCCGTATTTCATATTTCATGTTTACCCCTTTCACTTTCAAACATCATCAAGGATTGTCGACAACAAGGCATTTCTATTCAAGACTTTAAGTACACATGTGAGCAAATAAGAGTCTCAGGCACAATGAGATTTCCAACAAAATTCGACATAATAACCTTCATTTGAATCACGTCTTGAAGTCATAACATGTTAACACACAGCCCATACTTAGATCACATTCCCGAAGGATAACACAATAAGATAAAAGCATTCGAAAAAGTCACATTTATAATGATCAACTCTGGGCATACAAGAACATTGTGGGATCCAATTCTAAGAGAGAAGTTTAGCAAACGAACCTCGCTTTAAGCTTCCTTAAATTACTACAATTTTCCGAAAAATCTTAGAAACTTCGATCTATTTGGAAATATAACAAAATTGAACACAAATTAGGAAGGTATTCATGGTTTTAACTCATTTGAGCACTTTATCAAATACTAGGTTGGAAATATGATTTCAAAGTCCTCCTAGGGTGGATTCCTTCATCCCACAACCCAAATTATACCCATTTGAGCCCAACAACCTTCCCACAAACCTTGTAGTACATGCATGCATAAAAAAGCACTATCACACCCAAGAATCACTTTGCAAGAGCTATTTGGAAGAAATATGATGGCATCACTGGTTTTCAAACTGATCGCCTTCCCTTGAAGTTGATTCTAATGCAATGGTGGTTACATAAAGGCAAGAATTAGTATAGTTGGTGCTCCTAGGTACTACCCCTACCATTATCTGCTGAATTTATGGAAAAACAGGTTTAATGTAAAATATGGTGGTAGAACTTCCTCCATGATCAGAGTTATGTACTCCATTGACTCTGACATTCACCTGCTGATAAACCTGCTATCCTCACTTCAATTGGTCATCTAATTGTATTGACCTATACTCAATGACTGAAAACTTAAAGCAAACCATTTGCACTACCATGGTGGTGTGGAGAAAACCCTAGGAAGGCTTTGTGAAAATTAACAATGATGGTAGTGCCCTCAGTACTCCGGGGAGAATTGGAGTTGGTACCATCATAAGGGATCATGGGTAATTTCATTCATGCTATGGCCACAGCCCTTGGTGAAGGAACTAATAATCAAGCAGAAACTGAGGCTGCTATAATTGGGGTCCAGTGGTGTTTGGACAATGGGTACACAAAAGTCCATTTAGAAGCTGATTCTGCTCTACTTAACTGTCACGATCCCAAATCCTAAACTGATCGTGACGGCGCCTATCATGGAACAAGGCTAGCCAATAATCACATAATTACAGTTTCTTTCCAAAATCCCAACCTATTTTAACATTTCATAAGGCATATAGAATTTGCTAAATCCATTATGAAAAATAAATAGTTAAACAGTCTAAACCATACCCAAAACCCGGAGTCAACATGTCATGAGCATCTAAGAAATATGCCAAAGGATATACTATTATAATACAAAACCTCCGAACGAATAACAAGATATAACATAAGAAGGGAAAACAGAGATGGTGCAGATGCTGAACAGCTACCTCTATATCTCAAACTCCGGCTCCGCACGGAATAGATGGCTAACGCTCAGTATCAGCACCTGTATCTGCACACAGGGGTGTAGGGAGTAATGTGAGTATGCCAACTCAGTAGTAATGAAAATAAATCAAGTCTAAGCGGCAAGAAACACATAAAAATCAATATCATCAGTTCACAATATGCACAGCCTTTCTTTACCACAGTATATACATAGATATATGAAACCAACCTGCTTTAAAAGCCAACTTCAGTAAAATCCTTTGAAAAATGTGTTTTCCAAAAATTTCCTAAATAAAAATAACCGAAGGATTTAGTATAAAATGAAATAAATCATAAGTAGCTCCTCGGGCAAAAACATGAATCATAAATCGCCCCTTGGGCAGAACATCACTCAGACCTCACAGCCACTCAGTATCAGCCCCTCGGGCAACCTCATTGTCACTCATGCCTCCCAATCACTCATCACTCGGCACTCGGCACTCAGTAGGTACCTGTGCTCACTAGGGGTGTGTACAGACTCCGGAGGGGCTCCTTCAGCCCAAGCGCTAATATCAAGCCACCTCGTGGCGTATCATATCCTTACAATCAGGCCCTCGGCCTCACTCAGTCAGAACCTCTCAAATGCCCCTCGGGCGTATTAGTAAAATGGGGTACTCGACCCAAAACATTATTTTTATATCTCAAAATAGTGTAAATAAGGCTGAGTTTCGAAAACAGTTAAGCACAGCATGACTGAGTGTAAATCATAATTCAACAGTGAGGAAATAGCAGTAAAAAGCCCCCAAGGGGTCTAAACAAGTCGGCACGTGGCCCCAAATATGGCTTATAGCCCAAAAATAGCAATAGTCTTTAGATTACAATTTAACATATGATTTAGAGTAAAATACGCAACTCAATAGTTGCCGCGGAGAGGACCAAGTCAAATCCCAAAAAAATCAGTGCGCGCCACATACTCGTCATCCGACATGTGCTCCATTCTAAAAACAGTGAGAAATATGAAGTCCGGGGTTTCATACCCTTAGGACAAGATTTATAGCCATTACTTACCTCTACCAGGCCACAATACGAATCCGTGATGCACACCCCTGACCACCCTACGCGATTGCACACCAACACACGCGATCGCATAGAACAAAAGTCCATCCCACACACGCGCCTCAGAACCTCTATGCGAACGCACCACAACCCACGTGATCGCACTTCTTCACCTGCTCAACCTATGCGATCGCAATCCTAACCACACGATCGCATAGAAAAAAATGCATTCCCCTCTATTTTACTCTATGCGATCGCGGATGAATCCACGAGATCGCAGTGAAAGAATCACTGCTGCTAAAACACCAGAAAATAACAGACTTCTTAAGGCCAAAAAGCGCCCGTTTGAGCATCGAAAATACACCCGAGGACCTCAACCAATCCTACCAACACACCTCATAACATCATTCAAACTTAGTCGAGCCTTCGAAGCACCAAAAACAACACAAAAACACCAAAATTACATCAAATTCAAGCTTATGAACTTTGAAACTTCTAAATTTCGCCAATGATGCTGAAACCAACCAAAACACATCCGATTAACCTGAAATTTTGCACACATTTCCAAAATGACATTACCAACCTGCTCCAACTTCCGGAATCCTATTCCGACCCCGATAGCCTATTTTCCACTGCCGACCGGAAATCACCAAAAACTAACTTTCGCCAATTCAAGCCTAATTCTACACCGGACATCAAAACATCATTCTGAACACACTCTTAAGTCCCAAATAACCTAACGAAGCTATCCGAGCCATCAAATCCGCATTCCGAGGTCATTTACCAATAAGTCAACTCTCAGTTGACTTTTTCAACTATTAAGTTAATTTAAGAGACTAAGTGTCTCAATTCTCACCACGACCACTCCGAACCCGAACCAACCGACCCAATATATCATAAATAGGATAAGCAACATATGATAAAGAAGAAATGGGGGAAATAGGGCTAATCTCACAGAATGACCGGTCGGGTCGTTACATTAATTGGATCAACAGTAGCTTAGAACCTCCATGGTCTCTTCAGACGCCCATTAAAAAATTGAAGGACCTCAGTCAACAATTTGAGTACTTCAAGTGCTCTCATGTCTATAGGGAAGCCGATTTCCCAGTAGACTCCCTTTCAAAACTTAGTCATGAAGTTTCTCACATGTCCCATTTCATCACATGTCCCATTTCAACACACTGTAAGAACTACACTCATACATCAGAGGGCAGATTAGACTGGAACAATTTGACAGTCCTGCATTCAGGAATAAAACCATAAACAGTTTCCAACAGCCCACTCATAATTCTCCCACTCCTAGCTCCTCTAATGGTCATGGATAAACAACAAAAGTTTAAGATAGTTTTCCCAACAGTCCAAGAAAAGCTCACACCCAAAGGAAACCCCATCTTGTACCCATTTCAACATCCAGCAAACCTCCAACACATAACCACCCAAGTTCACAAAACTCATCACCAACAAACCTCCCCACAAGGAACAACCCAACAACCAATCAAAGCCACACAAGTTAACACACCAGAGGCCACCAAACATAATACACCAGTACCCCTCCCCAGATTGTCACGACCCAAAATCCTAAGCTGGTCGTGACGGCGCCTAACATGGAACCAGGCTAGCCAACAATCACATACTAACATAATATTTTCATAATTTCCAAAACGGTTCCGATATATTACAAAATTCTTTCGTTTAAGCAATTCACAACAACAAAAATGAATAAAACAGTTTATACACTACCCCAAAACCTGGAGTCAACCGTCATGAGCATCTACGAGTAGTACAAAATAACCTTACTGTCATAATATATCAAGACTCGGAGCGAGGAACTAAGTACAAAACAAAAAATGGGAAAAGAGATGTTGTGGACGCTGAACAGCTACCTCGAAATCCCAACTCCGGGTCCACACGAAGGAAGGAAACTAGCACTCGGTACCAGCACATGTATCTGCACACAGGGGTGCAGGGAGTAATGTTAGTGCGCCAACTCAATAGTAATGAAAATAATCAAGTCTAAGCAGTAGGAAACACATAAGATCAAATCATCAATTCACAATAAGCAAAGCCTTTCTTTCCAACAGTGTATACATTAAATCAACATGCTTTCGAAGCCAATTTCAGTAAAATCCTTTGAAAATGTGTTTTCCAACAATTTTAGAAAAATACCCAAAGAGTTTAGTGTAAAATGAAATAAATCATTAATAGCCCCTCGGGCAAAAACATGTATCATAAATCGGCCCTCGGGAAATCATCACTCATAATCAGTCGCTCAGCATACCTCACAATCACTCAGTATCAGCCCCTCGGGCAACTTCACTATCACTCATGCCTCCCAATCACTCGTCACTCGGCACTCGGCACTCGCATTCAGTAGGTACCTGCGCTCACTAGGAGTGTGTACAGACTCCAGAGGGGATCCTTCATCCCAAGCGCTAATATCAAGCCACCTCGTGGCATCTCATATCCTCACAATCAGGCCCTTGGCCTCACTAAGTAAGAAACTCTCAACCGCTCGGGCTATCAGTAAAACGGGGTACTCGACCCAAAACATCATTTTATATCTCAAAAATAATGTAAATAAGGCTGAGTTTCGAAAATAGTTAAACATAATATGACTGAGTGTAAACCATAAGTCAACACAGTGAGGAAATACCAGTAAAAACCCCCAAGGGGTCTAAACAAGTCGGCGCAAGGCCCCAAACATGGCTTACATCCCAAATATAGCAATAGTTTTAAAACACTATTAAACAAATGATTTAAAGTAAATACGCAATAGAATTCCTTAATTTTAATTCTCAATTTCCCAAGCCCTAAACCCCCAATTTATGGCATTAAAATCCATTAATTCGAAGCCTACTCCGTCAAATGACAACATAGAATCGAGCTATTAGTCCAAGAAACTTACCTTCACAGAAGACCCTCGAAATCCTTCTTCAATTTGCTCCCAAAAGCCTCAGCCCGCATGCAAAATGTGAAGAAAGTGCAAAAAATTCGCGAAGGCTTAATTTATACTAACTTCCCAGTTGTTCCGCACCTGCGGACCCGCATCTGCGGTCCCAGGTGTGCACCTACGGAAAACGCTTAGAGGCCCAAACCCCACACCTGGGATCAAACTTCCGCATCTGCGGCTTCGCAGGTGCGGTAAAAACCTCGCACCTGTGGAACTCCTCCAACCTACCAAAAACTACATATGCGACGAGCCGTCCGCTTCTGTGGGCCCATACCTGCGGTCCCCTATCCGCAGGTGCGGTGACACCAGCACCAGCACCAGCAGCAATAGCTGCAATTTTCCAACTTAAAATCCCCCGATGGCTATCTGAAATCAACCCGAGCCCCCTCGGGACCCCAACCAAAAATACAAACAAGTCCCATACCCTTATTCAAACTTAGTCGAGCCTTCGAAACACCCAAAACAACGCTAAAACACCAAGATCACATCGGATTCAAGCTTATGAACTTTGAGATTTCTAAATTTCGCCAATGATGCCGAAACCAACCAAAACTTGTTCGAATGACCTGAAAATTTGCACACACGTCCAAAATGACACTACGAACCTGCTCCAACTTCCGGAATTCTATTCCGACCCCGATAACCCCGTCCAAAAGAGATGTTGTGGACATTGAACAGCTACCTCGAAGTCCCAACTCCGGCTCCACACGAAGGAAGGAAATTAGCGCTCGGTACGAGCACTTGTATATGCACACAGGGGCGCAGGGAGTAATGTGAGTACGCCAACTCAGTAGTAATGAAAATAAATCAAGTCTAAGCAGTAGGGAACACATATGATCAAATCATTAATTCAAAATAAGCACAGCCTTTCTTTCCAATAGTGTATACATTAAATCAGCATGCTTTAAAAGCCAACTTCAGTAAAATCCTTTGAAAAGTGTGTTTTCCAACAATTTCAGAAAAATAACCAAAGAGTTTAGTGTAAAATGAAATAAATCATAAATAGCCCCTCGGGCCAAAACATGTATCATAAATCGCCCCTCATGAAAATCATCACTCAGAATCAGTCGCTCAGCATACCTCACAACCACTGAGTATCAGTCCCTCGGGCAACCTCACTGTCACTCGTGCCTCCCAATCACCCGTCACTCGGCACTCGCACTCAGTAGGTACCTGCTAACGGGGGTGTGTACAGACTCCGGAGGGGCTGCTTCAGCCCAAGCACTAATATCAAGCCACCTCTTGGCATCTCATATCCTCACAATCAGGTCCTCGGCCTCACTCAGTCAGAAACTCTCAGTAAGCAACTCGGGCTATCAGGAAAACGGGGTACTCGACCCAAAACATCATTTTAAATCTCAAAAATTGTGTAAATAAGGCTAAGTTTCGAAAACAGTTAAACATAATATGACTGAGTGTAAATCATAAGTCAACACAGTGAGGAAATAGCAGTAAAAGCCCCCAATGGGTCTAAAGAAGTCGGCGCAAGGCCCTATACATGGCTTACAACCCAAATATAGCAATAGTTTTAAAAATGATTTAACATATGATTTAAAGTAAATACGCAACTCAATAGTTGCCGCGGAAAGGACCAACTCCAAATCCAAAAAAACTAGTGCACGCCACACACTCGTCATCCGACATGTGCGCCACTCCAAAAGTAGTGAGAAAATACGAAGTCAGGGGTTTCATACCCTCAGGAAAAGATTTACAGTCATTACTTACCTCAAACCGGCCCAAATACTAATCTGCGATGCTCTTGCCTCTCGAATCGACTCCCGACTGCTCTGAATCTAACCAAACTAGATTAATATCATCAATATATGCCAAAGGAGCAAAGCCTACTCGAAAACAATCAATTTTCACCAAAATTCTCGAAATTGGCCAAACCCGGCCTTCGGGCCCACGTCTCGGAATTCTATAAAAATTGCATCTCAAGAATCCTTATCCTTTCCCGAGTCTACACATATAAAATGCATCAAAATCCTACCACAATTGACCCCTAAATTCCTTAATTATAAGTCTCAATTTCCCAAGCCCTAAACCCCCAATTTATGCCGTTAAAATCCACTAATTCCAAGCCTAATCCGTCAAATAACAACATAGAATCGAGGTTTTAGTCCAAGAAACTTACCTCTACAAAGACCCTCGCAGTCCTTATTCAATTTGCTTCCAAAAGCCTCAGCCCGCATGCAAAATATGAAGAAAGTGCCAAAAATTCGCGAAGGCTGGAATTTGTACTAACTGCCTAGTGGTTCCGTACCTACGGACCCGCATCTGCGGTCCCAGGTGCGCACCAGCGGAAAAATGCTTAGAGGCCAAAACCCTGCACATGCGATCAAACTTCCACATCTGCGGCTTCGCAGGTACGGTAAAAACCTCGTACCTGCGGAACTCCTCCAACCCACCAAAAATCGCATCTGCGACGAGCCGTCTGCTTCTGCGGGCCCGCACCTGCGGTCCCCTACCCGCAGGTGCGATGACACCAGCAACATCAGCTACTATTTTCCAACTTAAAATCTCCCGATGGCTATCCCAAATCAACTCGAGCCCCCTCGAGACCCCAACCAAAAATACAAACAAGTCCCATAACCTTATTCAAACTTAGTCGAGCTTTCGAAACACCCAAAACAACGCTAAAACACCAAGATCACATCGGATTCAAGCTTATGAACTTTGAGATTTCTAAATTTCCCCAATGATGCCGAAACCAACCAAAACACGTCCAAATGACCTGAAAATTTGCACACACGTCCAAAATGACACTACGAACCTGCTTCAGCTTCCGAAATTCCATTCCAACCCCGATAACCTATTTTCCACTGCCGACCGAAAATCACAAAAAACTAACTTTCGCCAATTCAAGCCTGATTCTACACTAGACATCATAACCACATTCCGAACGCACTCCAGAGCCCCAAATCACCTAACGAAGCTATCAGTGCCATAAAATCTACATTCTGAGGTCGTTTACTAATAAGTCAACTCCCAATTGACTTTTTCAATTATTAAGTGTCTCAGTTCTCACCACGACAACCCCGAACCCGAACCAACCGATCCAACACATCATAATTAGGTTAACTAGCACATAACAAAGCTGAAATAGGGGAAACAGGGCTAATCTCACGGAACGACCGGCCGGGTCGTTACACAGATTTCTTCACCATTTAAATTACCAACCTTTACCCTTCACAAGATACACTTTCACCTCATATCCTCAACACATAAACCATAACCTACAAACCCCCCCTCCCACAGTCACAAAAATACCAATTCCCTCACCAATCCAAAATAACCTTGTAACCATAAAGGCAAGACCTTGAATGGCCATACAGTGATCACCAGTTAGGCCAATCGATATACCTTGAATGGGTTGTATTTTAACCTATAGAGCACACCCTACTGCAGGTGTATCAATGTTCCCAGCTAACCCATAACTTTGATCCTGCTAATATTCACTCCCCACAATACAGTAAAAGCAGAACCACCAATATCCCGACTAACTATACCATCAACATCACATTCATCAAAACCATGAGCCACATTCCATCTCACATAATGACCAAACCTATCACCTAGAACCCTCAAGAACCTGGGGAACAACTATGCTTTCCAAAATCCAAACAGGGGAGGGTAGCACTGAGCATAGTTTGCAGCACTCTTTATAGTGTCACAAAACAAATGAAAGGCTACCAGATATTGCCAGTTCACCAGCTCATTTACACTCCACCTAAATCCAAACTCTCAAATTGCTCTTAGTACACACAAGAACCTGAGAGCAAAACCTTTTCTACTAACATGTTTATTCATTTTTGTAGGTACCAGGGATAGACTCAGAGTATTGCTGCAGTTACAAGGTGTGGTATTAGTATCTTTGATTCTCATTCCCTTTCAAAGGCACCAATACTCCTGGATTTGTCCCAAAGACAGTGTCATTTTGATTCAAAAACACTCACACACCAACCACAGGCCTCACATGAGATCCATTGAAGATAACAGACACAATACTGAAGACCAAAGTTGGAAGGCACAGAAACCAACCTAGAACGCACTCAAATCCTCATCACCTCTCCATATGACTCACCAACAACAATCTAACCTACAGTTAGCCACCATTTCTGCCCAGTCCTTAAAGGGTGTCCTTAGGGGTTCAAACCTAGTTACTCTGCAAGGTACAACCACCAATTTCTAGCAGTAAAAGTTCACACACTCCACTAGCAATTCCAGAAGCCATAAGACAACTCCACAACCTGTAACCTTCAAGAATTCCTGGATGAATGAAAAAGGAAAATGCTCACTCTTTTCTGTCAAAGAGTTCAGACAGGATCAATATGTATTCCCACCTTCTTGGGTTCTTTTTGTCAACTTTCTTCAACTAGGCTTTCTTTGGACACAATTCCAAAGCAAAGTTGAAGATAATATTTCCAGACTCCCACTTTTGTCACATCCTTTAGAAAAGTTTTTACAATTTTCAAATGTAGTTGTTGTAATTGGAAGATGACTTTTCTTGTGCATTTTTCTATAGTTGACCTAGGCTACTTTCACCATGTTTTTGTTTACCCAGGAGTCTATCATTGTTGGATAATCAACAGGTATTTCACCATAGGTCTAACTTCACATAGAATCATAGGTCCATTTTGTTGTCAACCTTGGATGATCAAGTGTACATCCAATTTTTGGGAGGTCTCCATTGTTGTACTTTACTTTATATTTATCAAAATTCACCCTAGGCACAATGCCTAGTGGACTTTTGTTAAAAAACACTATAGTGTGGAACCTTACCTCTTGGATGAAGAACTTGCGAGTTTTCCTTGTGGATTATCCAACTTTTGACAAAGGATTAATGACCAATAGCTTAGGGATGACCCTCTCACTCTAGATCACTTCCTCACTCTAAAAAAATCAGATTTTCTCCTTACAAATGGTCCTTAACATCTATATATCGAAATAGGGTCAGGTTATAAAACTAGAAAAATGAACCCTGTAATACCAACTGTGCGGTTGCATAGTGAACTACTGAACGGGTGTACGGTCCCTATAAGGGATCGCAAAATTACTCCCCAAAACTGGGTTGCTCGGGTCAGGTCTGCAGACCAGTTCTAGAGTCACATAATGTACCATAGAATTCCCCTCCAGAAATATTCATGCTAGATATATGATAGATTATGCGGTTCGTAAAGGGGTTATGCGGCCGCATAATGGACAGCATAATGGTCCTCAAACATGGCTCAATTTCTGCCTCACCCTGTAATCAATTTGTGGCCCACAAAATAGTTTTGCGCTCGCATAGTGGACCACAGAAATGCTATCGTCTGCAAACTTTTTCCTTCAACTCCCCGATGCTTTGCTCAACCCAAAAAGTCTATTCTATAACCCTGAAATACATTAGCCTACCTTGGCACCACAAAATCCCTTATTTTAGGTGAAAGTTTACGGGGCCTTACATTGCAGCACATTAATGGCAAGGAGGTTTCTAGTTGAGATCATGGAGTGTTGAGGATACAGGGTAGGATTTGTGTGCCCAATATAGGTGGGTTGCGTGAGTTTATCCTTGAGGAGGCCCACAATTCACGATATTCCATTCATCCATGTGCCACGAAGAAGTATTTGGATTTGAGATAACACTATTGGTGGAGAAGAATGAAGGAAGATATAGTGGAGTATGTGGCTCGATGCTTGAACTATCAGCATGTGAAGTACGAGCATCAGAGACCGGGCGGTTTGCTTCAGAGACTTGAGATTCCTGAGTGGAAATGAGAGAGTGCTACTATGGAATTCTTTGTTAGGCTACCATAGACTTTGAAGAAATTTGACGCAGTTTGGGTTATTGTGGACCAGTGAACAAGTCGGTACATTTCATTCCGGTTGTGACTACCTACTCTTTAGAGCATCTAGCTCAAATCTATATATGTGAGATTGTTCATCTTTAAGGTGTGCTGGTGTGCATTATCTCCGATCGAGGCATTCAATTTAAATCACATTTTTGTAGAGCCATGAAGCGTTAATCAGGCACTAGAGTTGAGTTTAGTACAACATTTCACACCTAGAGAGACGAACAGTCCGATCGCACCATTTTGATCTTGGAAGATATGCTACGTGCATGTGTTATGGATTTTGGGGGTTCATGGGATCAGTTATTGCTGCTTGTAGAGTATTCCTACAACAATAGCTACCAATCGAGTATTCAGATGGCTCCTTGAAAAAAGTAAAGTTTATTCAGGATCGGTTTCGTATAGTGCAGTCTAGATAGGGGAGTTATGCTGATCGGAAGGTTCGTGATGTAGCACTTATGGTGGAAAAGGGGGTATTGCTTTAGGTTTCACCTATGAAGGGTGTGATGCAGTTCGGGAAGAAGGGCAAGTTAAGCCCTAGGTATATTGATCATTTTAAGATCTTTGAGAGAGTGGGGGAGGTGGCCTACAAACTTACATTGCCACCCAGGTTATCGGCAGTTCACCCGGTGTTCCATGTTTCCATGCTCCGGATGTATTATGGTGATCCATCCCATGTATTAGATTTCACCTCAATCCAATTGAATAAGGATTTGACTTATAATGAGGAGCCGGTGGCCATCTTGGACAGGCAGGTCCGAAAGTTGAGGTCAAAGAACAATGCTTCAGTGAAGGTTCAATGGAGGGGTCAAACAGTTGAGAAGGCGACTTGGGAGACCGAGCCTAATATGCATAGCTGTTATTCTCACATTTTCAGCACTTCATATATGTCTCTATACTCTTTTTATGACAAACATTCATTTAAAGAGGGAGAGAATGTAACGACCTGGCCGGTTCTTTCGAGTATCCTAATCATGTTCCCCTATTTATTGCCACATCATTGTTCAATTGTGGATATGTGACTTGTAGGGGTGGTTGGTTTAGTTTTAGGTGAGTTTCAAAGTGAATTGGTACACTTCGTCCCAGGTTGAAAGCTTAAGTTGGAAGAGTTTGCCAGAGTTTGACTTTTGTGTATAAGACTCCGGAATGGAGTTTTGACGGTTCATATAGCTTCGTATGGTGGTTTTGGACATAAGCATATGTCCGTATGATTATTTGGAGGCCCATAGGTTTATTTGGTACTTTTTGGCGAAATATGGAAGATTGAAGGTTTTGAAACTTGATAGGTTTGAGAAAGGGTTGACATTATTGATATCGGTTTCAAATTGTGCTTGTTGGCATAGGTCTGTTGGGTCTTTTAGGACTTTCATGAAAAATTTGAGCTCATTCGGAGTTAGTTTGACATTAATTGGCATTAGTTTTAGATATTGAATGTTCATTGGTTCAATAGGCATTGGGGTGGGATTCGTAGATTTCATGTTGTTTACATGAATTAAGGCCTCTAGTAGGTTTTTTGTATTTTAGGACTTGATGGTATGTTCGGACGGGGTCCCGGGTGGGCCCAGGGTGTGATTCGGATTGAATTCGGATTCATTTTGGAGACTTGTAGGATTTTGGTGCCTGCTGAGTCTAGTGTAGTTGCACCTACAATAGTTGGGACAAAGGTGCGGCACCGCAGAAGCGGCCCATTAGCTGCAGATGCAAGAATGGGCTTGGGAAGTTGTCTGCAGGTGCACAACTGCAAAAGCAGATTTATTCCACAGAAGCGGATTTTAGTCAGTTGGCTTAGGACTGCAAGTGCGGTGATTTTCAATAGAAGCGGACGCGCTGAAGCACATATGAGTGTGCAGAAGCGGAAGTCTAGGCTTAAGTGGAAGCCGCATGTGCGATGAATTTTTTCACAGATACAAAATCGTAGATGTAACATTGAGCTCGAAGATGCGAAATGCCTGGGGTGAAGTAGAAAAGATCAAGGGTTTTATTTCATTTCCCACTTTTTGAGTAAGAGAGTTCGGTTTTGGGCGATTTTGGAGTAAATTTTCAAGGATTGGATCAGGGTATATGGTTTCGACTCGGTTTTTTTCATTAACCATGATTCCGTCATTGTTTTTATCATTTAATTTATGATTTTTTTAGAAAAAATACCAGCAAGTTGAGTGCTTAGTGGTTACTATGTATATAAGAATCCAAAAACAAAGATCCAATGTTTACAACTTGTCTAAAACCAAAACTTAAAGATGTAAAACTAATACTTGCTAAACTATCAATGCTAACTATTACAAGTCATAAAAGAGACAGTTTCCAATGTATGGTAGTGTGTGTATCCACAAGCCAAGGGAAAAACCTCAATGTAGAACCTCTAAATCTCTAACCAGGCGCCATGTTTTTCATTCCAAAGGACAAGAAAAATGTGAATCTTCAATCAACACCATCAACATCTAGAGTTGTCCACCTATCCAAGTAACATGAGTATGTGGTGTAAATGGGCATGCAATTCAACTTCCTGGACATCAGGATATAACATGAATGTCCTTTCTTCCTAGTACCATTGTATGTCTTCAAATGAGAACAAGAAACACATGTAGTAAAAGTGACTTCATCCAGGTTCCTAAGGAGTAAAATTAGTTGCTACTGTAAGTGTATAAACTTTGCATGCGTTCCAAATCGAAGCCAAGCACTGCCATGAAACCTCCAGAATGGGCATGTAACCATGTCAATACCAGTGAACAATGCCATGAGAACACCCAGAATACCAAGAACACTAACAAAAAATTAATGATTTGAGTTGGAGAAATTGGAGATATTTGTGAAAACTTTTCTAAACCAAAAATGCAGAATTTGAAGGTCGATTTGAGGATGGAATTGGATAATTTTGGTACGGTTGGACTCGTATCAAAATGTGTGTTCGGAATTTGAGAGTTTGGTTGTATTCCAAGGTGCGGGCCAGTGGTTGAATTTTTTTTATTTTCATTAAAGATTGAAACTTTAGTATCTGAAATTGCTTCCTATGGCTTATATTTATGTTATTAATTATTTTGGCTAGATTCGAGTCGTTCGAAGTTGGATTTACATAGGAAAGCCTTATTACAGGATTGATCTGCTTGTTTTAGATAAGTATCTTGCCTAACCTTTTTTGGGGGGGGGGGGGGGGGGGGGGGGGAGGAACTACCCCTAAGGACTTTGGTTGAATTGTGTTATTTAATTATGTGAAAGATGTTTACACGAGGTGACGAGTGTGTACACAGGCTTATATGACTGGTTTAGACTCTTAGGCTCTTTCATTCCTTTAATTAGAAATTGTAATAAAAATCATGTTATATCTTCCATTTTTAAATTGCTCTCACGTGCTTTACTTGACGATGCTATGACATGCTCTCTCTTTTATTGTCAAAGATGCTTTTATATGCCTTAATTGATGTTGTTATCTCTCTTATTGTCATGTGCCTTTTAATTGTGTAGTTACTCTCATTTGAAGTTGTTATTCCATGATTTCTATTCATGTTGAATCATTCTCATGCATTTAGACATAGTTTCTATTTCAAATTATCTTCTTCGTTGTTAAGCTTATGTTAAACAATTGAACTGGAAGTTGTCTTTTTGTGGGAATACCTTCATTTTGAGTTACTAAAGTTGAAGTTATAAAAGCTTTTATAACATTGAGGTTGGCAAGTTTTGGAATATGGGCACGTGTGGTACGAGATGTTATTGTTTTGTAATATTGATGCACATGAGGATGTATAAAGATAGGGGTTGATATGTATGCGACGACATAAGGTGGGATTTATGTTTGTGTTACTAGTAAGGGAATATCTTGAAGCCACACGAAGACATAAGCCCCACGCTACCTGTGGCACCGGAATCAATAGGTGAAAAATTCACATCCCAGGGACGGCGCCTAGCACTGGGCTGGGCGCTGAAGGCGTGAAGTCAGTCCAAATTCGTCCTGGACACGGTTATTCTGTACCTAGACCTACCGAACACATATAAAATTAAGACTAAACTTATTTGTGTGGGGGTGAGGCCACTTTGGAGGGAGAATACACAGGAGAAACATTTGGAAGCAAAGAGATCTTAGTTTTATTCATCTTTTCTTAGTATTTTCAATTATTGAACACTTATGAAATTGTTTGTTATTATCATGAGTGGCTAAAAATCCATTGTTCCAGGGTTGTAATTTATCCATGAATATTGTTGTTTAACGTTATCTTAACCTTGATTAAAATTAACTAATATATGGTTGTTTCTTCAATTCTGCGATTCATTGCTTAATTGTCTGACCAGCAGTTAGGTTCTTTTTACTATCTATGTTATGCTTGGGAAAGTCGTGTTTAGATTAGAGAAGAACTGAAGAGAGCACGATCTTAACTCTTGGGGGGGATTTGTGGTTAGGATAGGAATATACCTATTCACCGTACTTAATTAAATATTGTAATCTTAATGTGTTCTTAATAGATTAATTTCATAGGAATATATGCATTAATCTATTTTGAATAGGCGAGTAGTACTTTGGGAAAAGCTATGAGAGAAATTATTGATTAATTATCAAACCTGAGTGAATTTTATGAAAAAGAGAGTTAACTAGAACACAATATGATTGGTGAATCGATCACAACCCTGGAATATTTATCACTACTGAATACACAAAAATCAACTTGCTATTTGATAATACAGTTATTAGTCAAAATTATAGTTTAGTATAATCACATTCTTGAACTTGATTTTAGCTTAACTGAATAACAATTTTTGTAAATTTAGTGGGTAGTTGATACAAGTTTTTGTGGGTTCGACACTCAACTTATCACTTTATTACTTGTATGACCATGTATACTTGCGTGTGCGTTTGGGAGCAACAAGTATCATGCCTAACATTGTGTGCGGGAACTATCCCTTAGGACTTAGGTTGAATTATGTTATTTGATTATTTGAAAGACGTGTGTACACGAGGTGATAAGTGTGTACCCGGTCTTATATGTGGTAGTTTGACCGGTTTAGACTCTTAGCCTCTTTCTTGCATTTAATTAGAAGTTATAATATCATGTTATATCTTCCATTGTTAAATTAATCTCATATACTTTACTTGATGTTGCTATCAGATGCTCTATCTTTTATTGTCAAACATGCTTTTATATGCCTTAGTTGATGTTGTTACACTTATTGTCATGTGCCTTTTAATTGTGGAGTTACTCTCATTTGAAGTTGTTATTGCATGAGTCTCTTCGTGTTGAATTATTCTCATGCATTTAGACGTAATTGTAATTTCATACCATCTTTTTCGTTGTTAAGCTTATGTTATACAATTGAATTGGAAGTTGTGTTTTCGTGGGAACACCTTCATTTTGAGTTATTGAAGTTGAATTTATGAATGTTATTATCATATTGAGGTTGAAGTTGTTGATTATTTAGATATATTTCGTTGTTGAGTAATTTTCATTCATTTTGTTATTATTGAGATTCTTGTACACATTGTGGTTGAGTTGTGGGCTATATGTGGTGGTAATATTGTTATTGTGGTTCTGGAAAGTTGTTTCATATAGGCACGTGTGGTGCAAGATTTTATTGTGTTGTAATATTGATGCGCATACGGCAGTATAGGGATAGGGGTTGATGTGCATGCGGCGATATAAGGTGGGATTTATGTTCTTGTTTCTAGTAAGGGAATTACTTGAAGCATGCGGCAACATAATGGCGCTAAAGCGCGTGTAGCTATTTTGGAAAAAATATTTTAAAATGTAAGGCTCACGCGGCGATATAAGGAAAGATTGTGATTGTGATTGTGAATTATTAAATGAGGTTATGAGGTACGGTACCTCAGTTGTGATTATTGTTGTACATTCTATTTTTTATGGGGGCTAGTTGGTTGAACAATTCTTGTTGTTTTCTTCACTATCTTACTTGTATTTGTCCATATTTGATTACTTGTTGTTCTCATCATGTGTTCACTTCTTGTTGATTGTACCACCTTAATCTTCGTTGTTAGCTTATATAATTGTACAACTTTATTGTTATTATTTCCTCGCTTCCCGTTAGTCGGTTGTGCTATACTTTGTTCATTTTTTTCCTATCCTAGTAGGTAACTTGACCTGGCCTAATCACTACTCTACCGAGGTTAGGCTATACTTACTAGGTACTGTTGTGGTGTAATCATGTTACGCTTCTGCATATTTTTGTGTAGATCCAGGTGCATCTGCTCGTGCAAGACGCCAGTGATCGTTCAGTTATTTTCTAAGAGTTCAAGGTATACTTGCTCCACGTTCGCAGGCCTTGGAGTCACCTTCTATTATTTCCTTTACTACCATTTATTTTGTTATTGGACAGTGTTGTATTAGAGATCTTAGTACATTCTGTAGAGCTTATGACTCAGTTCCACTGGTTTTGGGGATCTTGTTACTGATGTTCCGATTTGGAGTTATTATGAGCTTTATCAGTTTATTTTATTATCTTAGTTTGTTATTCCTGTTAAGTTATTCATGAATGTTAGGCTTAGACTAGGTACAATCACGACCACTTTAGTTGGGATTTTGGGGTCGTGACAAATAGTTACTCTCAAATCCAGGAATACATAAGTTACTTACCTCAAAGCGCGTGAATTAATACTCAAAAACCCTTCCCATGCGAATAATCCTCTGAGCGCCTCGAATGTAGCCAAAACAACTCAATATCATCAATAAAAGACATAGGAAACAACCCCAAACCATAAAGGTACGATCTTGATTCAATTATGCAAAGTCAACCCAAAACGTCAACCCCACGCTTGCACCCCGAAACCCGACAATACTCACAAATTCAAAACACCCATTCTGATATGAATACAGATATATGTGTTTCATCCCATTCCAACATCAAATCGACCCTTAAATCAATAAATCTCATTCTCCAAAATCATAGTCCAAAAACCTCCCAAATCCCACCTTTATTTCATATAAATTAGGTGTAATAATCTTTGGGTAATCAATATCTAACACTAAAATCAAGTAAGGATCACTTACTTCTTCGATTGTGATGAAATGCCCGCCATAAATCGCCTCTAACAGAGCTCCACAACTCCAAAAATGAGAAAATGACCTAAACCTTCGATATTAAATCCTGCCTAGTTAATCTGCATATGCGGTCACTTAACCACTTTAATGGTGCCTCTTATGTGGTAAATTGACACCATCTGCAATCCCACTAAGCACCCGACCTCCCGCTTCTGCGGCTAACCAAACACACCTATGCTTCCATTTCTGCACCCACCAATCACAAAAGCGTCTTCGCTTCTACAAAAATCATCTGCATCTGCAGACTTCACCCCTTCTAGAACAGCCTCGCACCTGCGCAACGCATCAACAGCTTCGCATTTGCGGAAAAACCACTGCAGATGTAAAAACACTAGAAGCCCATAAATCTTTTAGAATACAACCAAGTCCAAAAATGATCCGGAATAAATCTAAAAGACATCCTAGGCACCTGGGACACTGTAAAATCACACAAACCAATCCCAAAATATAACCTCGGCCTACATGAGGCCTCAAGTAACACAAAACATCATCAAAACTATGAATCGCACCTCAATTCAAGCCTAAGGATAATGAAGTTTCAACTTCCAATGCTCGTGCCAATACATATCAAATCAACTCGAAATGACCTCAAATTTTTCATACAAGTCCCAAATGACACAGTGGACCTATTCCAACTCCCAAAACCACAATCGAAATCCGATATCAAAAAATACAACTCCTGATCAAACCTATCAACTTTCCAAACCTTCCAACTTTTACCAATTCAAGCCAAAGGACATATCAACCTCCAAATCCAAATCTAGACATATTCCTAATTCCAAAATAACCATACGAAACTATTGGTATCGGGAAAACACCAATATGGAGTCGTTTACACAAAATTCAAACTCCGGTCTAACTCTTACAATTTTTTTTAATTGTAATCCATATATATAACATAAGGTACAACAAGGGAGGGGGCATAAACCTGCCCTCCATACATATGATGAAAGAACACTTGGTTGTCCAAACTTGACAACCAAATGGATCCTGAATGCTATGATGGGTTAGACCTATAATGATATTCCAATTATCTACCCATAAATTATAGATAATTGGATATACAAAACAAGCTGAAGTACACCTAGGTCAATTATACAAAATTGCACAAGTGATCCTAAATCTACCAAAATATTGAAATGGAATATCATCTTCCATGTACAAACAATTCTACATCTAATAACAGTGTAGAAATTTCCTATTGATTGAGGCAAAAAAAACATGTGAAAAGGGAGGGGACTATCTTCAACTCTGCTTTGACATTGAATACAAAGAAAGATAGGTTGAAGATAGTTATCAATAAGGCCCAGAGAAGTGGGTTGAGTAGTTGTTGCTTGTTACTGTTGACAGAAGGGAATGAGCACTGCCTTGCTTCATTTTTCCAGTAGAGCTTCTGGCCTGACCGATTTCTAATTGTTGGGAAGTCTGTTGCCATAAGTGTTATTTTGTTGCCGAAAGCAGATAGATGAAGAAGTCAAAGTGACTAAGTCTGAGTCCCTAGAAATTTCCTTCTTTGGACTTGAATGGTTGGCAGGTTGTTGTGAGTGCTGCTGCTGCATGAGATCAGAAGAAATAGGGATCTCCTGGTAGGGTTTGCCTTGTGCAAGCAGAGGATAGAATATTTGGAGTTGTTGTTGACATAATGGTGAAGGTATCTTGGGTGTGATGTTTACTATAACATGTGTCCAAGACTTGAAGAAATGGTGTGTGTGTGTGTGGAGATGAGTTGGGAGATGGATTGGCCGACTTGGTAAAATTGATGCACTTTCAGCAGAATGAGCATCTGAGATGTTGATACCACTGACTAAAATTTCATCAATTGACCAAGCCAGTTCCATGTACCTGCAAAAAATAGCAAACATGTTAGTGAAAGAAGACAATGTTTCCAGGTTCTTATGGGGTGTGGAAATGAGTATTGGTGCAGAAAGGGGGGTGGTATCTCTTATTTTGATTGAGCAACTGTTTGCAGGTTCTTGTGTTGACTGCAGGCACTTTTATGGATGTTTCTATGGTTGAGAGGGTGTGCAATAAGTGGGAAGGTACAAGTGCAGCTATAAGGAGTCTTATTGAGGGCTGAAGTTGGAGCAGATGCTTTAGGGCAATGGTGGTGTGCTTCATCCAGTTGATATATTTCCAGAGGAATGAACAACATGGATGATACTACCACACTTTGAAAATATATCAATTGTTTGAGCTTGAGCGGGAGAATGGAAACTGCAAAAAGGAGAGCAGAGTTAGGTAAAAATTGAGAATTTCTGCCCAGAATTCTGGATTATGTCGTCATGAGGTTCGGTGTTTTTGGCATTCAGGTTCTTGTGTAAACTGATGCAGTATGAATGAGGGTGGGTTATTCTTGACTGGTGTCTGTATGTGTTTTGTTGGTTATGTTAGTGTTTCTGTGGGTTCTTGTGTTTGGAAGGAAGAAAGAGGGTGCTGATGTGTTCTTCCATGGATAATGAAATGAGCATGTATCTGTGGGATCCAATTATATGTGTTATAGGTGAACTTCCTTCTCTCTATAACCTATATCCTTCCTTTGTTGAGATTCCAGGAGAATGAGCACAGTGGCTGATACCACACCCTGAAATAACAAGAAAGAGATGGGTAGGTCATAGGATAGAAAAAACTGCAAAAGAGCAAACATAATTAGTGAAAACTTCATAACTGTACGGTTCCACAGGAGGGAGGAACTGTTGTTATTGGTGCTTCCATACTCAGTGGTAATTTGGATTGTTGAGATTGTCCTATTACGTTGATCATGGTCGACCATAAGCATTAGAGTTGTCAAGAATCATCTATGGTGGTAATACCAAATCTATTTCAGGTGCAGTAGCATGTTATAATGGATACCTGATTTTCCTGGTCTTCTTGTGCCTGAATGCTGGGGTACCTAGAGATTTCTGCAGGATCTGACCTTTTATTTGATTAGGCAGTGAGGAGAGTGAGGTATAATTGGTAAGAGTTGGTAGTTGATGGATGAGCTTTGAAAGAGAGTCTGCGGGACAGTTGGCTTCTCTATATGTGTGTGAACATATGAACTCCTCACATTGATGACAGAGATTTGAGAGCTGTTGAAGTTTCATCTTCATGGACAAGGGAAACCCCTTGCAGGGGAGTAGAATCTGATTTCAGGTGGATCTTGGAGTATCCATTACTCAAACACCATTGGATACCTAAGAGAGTTACTTCAATTTCTACAAGGTTATTGGTACTTTCCCCTAATGGTGCAGCAATGGAATGAATGAAGCCACAGTTATGATCCCTAATAATCACCCCTGCACCAATCTTTCATGGGTTTGGGAGTGCAGTCTCGTCACTGTTGATCTTTACAAGGCCGTGGATTGGTTTCTTCCAAACTATCTGGGCGGAGATGCTTTGATGTTGGAGGTTCTCAATGATGGAGTATAAATCCTTCCATCTGATGGGCCATTTGATTTCTGGATAGTTGGCTCGAAGAAAAAGGTTGATGCCAGAATTAATGGAGAATAAAACTCTGGTCAAGGAAGATGGTTTGGCTCCATATTTGGCATTATACCTATTATTCCACAAATTCCAACATATTATGATAGGCAAGGTGTTAAAGATGAGTCTTTGTACTTCATTGTGACTACTGAGAAGCCACCACTTCATCAAAAGTATTCTAAGTGGCATGTCTTCAGTTTGAATTCCAACTGGCCCTCCAAATTTCATCCACACAATTATAGCAAAGTTACCCACACTAAAGAGGTGGTCGACTGTTTCGCTGGAATGAACAGAGCAACACACACACCTAGAAACAGTAGGATTTCTAAAAACTAGCACCCTGTCATCAGTTGGAAGTTTATTTATGAGGGCTCTCCACAAGCAAAAGGAACATTTGAATGGAATCTTTTTGTGCCATGTCATATTATTAGAGAGGTTGGGTTTCTTCTTTTTTCTGATTAATTCCCATGAAAAAGCACAGGTGAACCTACTATCAGTAGTAGGGGTCGAGATAATTTCATCTTGCAAGTTGTTGTTAAAAGAGACAGGGATGTGAGTGATCAAATGAATCATGTAAGGTGGGGCACTCTCATTGAGTCTTTGAAGGTTCCACTGGCCATTGTTCCAAAAATAGGATACTGAAACATTCCCATGTCTGCCTCCTTCATATCTATGAGCTGCTAGAGGGCCTGACCACAACCAGTTATCCCACCAAAAACTGCAATTTCCAGAGTGAAGTCTCCATTGGATGTTCTTTTTAGCTTCTTTCTTGTTAACCGTCAATCTTTTCCATGTTTGTTATTGTCCTATATCAGCATTTTTTTTAGATGAGATTAGATCTTTGACAATACTTGGCTTTAAGAAAGCTACTCCACAAGGATTAAGTAGATCTAAAATGCCACCATTGTTTGTATTCCATTGATTTGCAAATGTCTTTTATGGTTCTGAATCAAACACCCTCTTCATTCATAGGGAAACATAATTTGTGCCATGATGCCCAATGGTATTTCCTTTTGCTATATTCCATGCCCCAGTAGAAGTTTGTTGCTAGCTTCTCAATTTGTTTCATGACAGTCTTAGGAGGAGAGACTGCTGACAGCAGATGGATTGGCATAGATTGGAGAACATTCTTTATCAGAGTAGCCTTCTCTTCATGTGATAGCATTTTGTCATGCCAGCCCCTATTTCTTCCCACAATTTTGGAGATTAGGTTGTTGAAGTGGATGATTTTCAACCTGCCAGTGTACAATGGACATCCCAGGTAAGTGAGAGGGGATAGCTTCCTGGAGAAACCTATAACTGCTTGGATTCTTCTAACTATTGACTGGAATGCACAGAGGGAGGTCATAAAATGACTTTTGTGCCTATTGATCTAATGTCCAGAAGTATCCTAATACTTTTTCAATATCCACATGATTTTCTGAAGAGATGACCTTTTCCCAGAAGAGAATATGATGATATCATCTGCAAAGCTGAGGTGATTGATTTGAGGGCCCCTTCTTTCCATATAAAAACCATTGAAAAACTTATTATGATTGAGGATGTTAAGCATTCTAGACAAAAGCTCAGCCCCAATGATGAACAGGGATGGGGCAAGGGGGTCTCCTTGCTTTAATCCCCTTGTAGAGTGGAAGAAACCATGCCTAGTTCAATTTACAATGATTGAGTACTAGTTGTTGGACATGGTTCTCCATATCATATCAATGACCAGCTCAATAAAATCCATTTTCCTCTACATTATTGAAGTAAAGCTCCAGGAGACCCTATCATATGCTTTAGCCATATCTAACTTGATGATTACATTGGATCCATCATTTGATTTCTTGATGCTATGGACAATTTCCTGAGCAAGCATGATATTCTCGAAAATGTTCCTTCCTTTTACAAAATAAGATTGGTTAGCAGAGATAATTTTGGGAAGTATAGGCCCAAGTCTAGTACCTATGACATTGGAGATGATCTTGTTTATGAAATTGCTGAGGCAGTTAGGGAATTTGGAAATTCCACCTTGGGGAGAAGAACCAAGCATGCACTGGTCATGTATTTTGGCATATTGCAGCCACTAAAGAAAGCTAATACAACATTTATAAGATCATCCTTAATGATGTCCTAGCAAGATTTGTAAAATTTTCCATTGAAACCATCTGGCCCTGCAGCACTGGTGGGGTTCATAGAGAAAAAAACTTCTTTGAGCTCCTGTAAGGTTGGGTCTGCTGACAGAATAGCATTATCTTCAGGAGTGATTATGGAGGGGATTCATGACAGTAGATCTTCCCTGATGGCTCCTCCTGGATTTGTGAAAATTTCTTCATAAAATTCACATGCTGCTTTACCAATAGCCTCATCACCTTGGATCAACTGTCCATTCTCTTCTTTGATTTTGTGGATATAGAGTTTCCTTCTTCTGCCTCTAATAAGACTATGAAAGTATTTAGAGTTGGCTTCACCTTCTTTGAACCACTGAAGTTTTGTTTTTTGTTTCAGGAATTTCTCCTCTAACTTCATAACTGATGTATTGAGATTTGAGATCATGCAGTGTTGTTCTATAATATTCATCATTGGTCTGAGCCAGAACCATTTCTACTTCCTTCACTTGTTCTTCAAATTCTTTTGCTTTTCGGAAGATGTCACCATATTCTTGTCTTGACCATCTACTTAGACCAGTGCAGAGTGCCTTAAGCTTTTGATGCAATACGCACATAGCACTACCATTCACTTATTTGTCCCAGATGTCTTTAACAAATGGTTTGAAGTTAACATTATCAACCCAGAAGTTAATAAATCCAAAGTACTTGTTGCAGCGTCCTGTCTAACATTGATTTCCATGAGAAGGGGATTGTGGTCTGACCTTGTTGAAGCTAAATGGGAGACAGAAGTGGAGGGAAATGCATATAACCATTGATCGTTCACAAGACCACTATATAATCTTTTCAAAACAATAGAGCCTTGCCCTCTACCATTGGACCAAATGTATTTAGGACCATAAAAACCTAGGTCGACCAGTCCACAGTATTCAATCATGCATAGAAAGTCCATACTCTTTCTCATTTCGTATGGAATGCCCCTTATCGTCTCTTCAACAGAAGCAATTACATTGAAGTCTCCAGTTACACACCATGGAGAGTCATAGATGGCATATTTGTGCCTCAACACCTCCCAGAGAGGTCTTCTAAGAATTGGAGTACATTTGGCATAGATTACTGTGAGGAAGAAGGGGTTGTTATTTTCAAAATGTCTTATCTCTAGGGTGAGTTGTTGTTCATCATGATCAATCACTGAGGCAATGAAATCTTTGTCCCAAGAACCCAGATTTTATTATTATTATTATTAGAGGTCTGGTGCATGGAGAGTTGGATTTTGAAATGGTTGATATGGAGAGATAGAGTTTGGAGGAAAGGTTCTAAGACTGCAATAAAGGATAATTAATGAATGTGTTTCAGAATTCTGAGCCTTCAATAGATACAGAGGTTCTGATGCCTCTTGCATTCTAAATGATTGTACTAATCATTGGAATGAGGAGGAGGTTTTGTGGCTTTGTGGGACACTGCTACTCCTAGTAGCTTTGCTTCTGGTGATCATTGGTGAAGGTCTCTTTCTGGATGGAATTTTTGTAAGTGCAACATTGTCATCCTTTGGATATCCATTTACTGCAGCAATCAGAAGATCACAATGAAGTTCTTCTTCAGGATCTTCCTTACTAGGTCCTTTTTCATCATCTTGTTCCCCCATTATGCCATCCTCTAATTGTATTGGCCCGTATTCATCTTCCTGTGGAGGATATTTGCTGAGTGGCCACTCCTCTAGGACCTTTTCCACTAGATAAAGATATTGGCTTTATTTAATGGGAGCGGGAGTGATTTTATGTGTTCTGGATGAGTGGTTATCATTGTTGGTTGGTCCACCTGAGGTTGGTTTTTTCTTGGACAAGAGAGGTTGGGAAGGGAAGGATTGGAAATTACAACATGTTTGTAAGTAGGGGCTTCCTCTAATTCATTGGGAGCAAGGCTACATTAATACTGATTCCTGCATTCTGTTTTCTCGTTGCTTTTTTTCTTTTTCTGACTGGGTTCGTTCCTTGATTTTTGTGGCTGAATTTGGAAATTAGCTACAGCATTAGCTTTTCCTTTAAGCAAGGCTCTCATTTGAGAAGAGTGATCTTCTTCAGAGCTGAAGTTCTTGTAGCCCTCCTTATTATCCACATTTTCTGACTGTTGTGCCATTTGTGTGCCTGAATTTGAAACTGTGGTGGCAGGGGTTGATTGGTCAATCCTATGTTCAATCAATTGTGCAGTAGCACACTCATGCAGAACACGAGGAATCCCAACCCCCTGATGGCACCTCTTCCTGTTCATCTATTGGTTTGTCCTGACAATACTTCATTCCTCCTTGAACATCCTTTTCAGACATATTAACATTAGGTGTATTGGTTTGTCCTGACAATACTTCATTCCTCCTGGACACCTGGAGTCACCAAATGAGAACTAGAAGCCATATTTGGCTCCTTGTTCTTCTTGGTGGATGCATTGATGACCTTCTGTTGTGATGGTTGTTTTGGTATGTGTGCCTGCTGCTTTTTCTTGATTCGGTTAGTGCCTTTGAAGTTCTTTTTATTTTGGGTTTTCCATTCATCTTTTGATATTTTAGTAACCGCATTATGTTGATTTGTTTGATTTTGGTGCTCTGTTGCATTTTTCTTGTTTTGGTCTTGTGCAATTGCCTTTGGTTTTTCTCCTTGTGTCTTCTTTTGGTTCTTGCTAGTATCTGCATCATCTTTGGCCTTGTTTTGGTTGCTGATCTGAGATTCACTAACTTTTGCAGCTTCTTCGTCCTTTCTTCTTTTCATTTCCTCATCTCTACTTCTAATTTGGCATGCATATAGAGAGTGTCCCTGGTGTCTACGGTAGGTGCAATATGCAGGACTATTGTCATATTGCACTTCAAGCCACTGACATCCCCATTAACATCTTTGTATTCATCATAACCTAGCCAAACATGACTCGATCTTTCTTTAGTGATGTCAATTTGCATTTTGACTTTGGCCACACTACCTCATATTTTCTGAAAAGTTGCCAAGTCTCTAATGAGATCCTTACCAACAGGATATAACAAAGGGGTGAGTATCACCATATAGTAAAGGTGCCAGGTAAGTTCAGGGATTACCATCCATACTGGGACAATATAGGAGTACTCGTTAGGATTGAACACTAGATTACATGCTTCAATTTTCATCATTTGGACTTGGATGTACACGAATTGCTTGGTCCATACTGTGGGGTGGTCATATTTGTTGTCCAAGTCAATGTACACTATTTTTGCATTGAAATGAGCTATTTTGACACCACCTTTGAGTTCAGTTTAAGTTATAAAGCTTTTCCTGATCACTTTCATCTTGGGCATGGTGTTTGAAAACTTGCCCACTACTGTATATTTGCATCTGTCAGCAAATTTCACCATATAATCCTCTCTTCTGAAGATAACTGCTGGTTTGCCTTGCTTGGTAATGATAATGGGAGGGGAGAATTCAATGGGGGCTATCTCTTCTTTATGGATAGCTCTCTACCTATTGACATATGAGTGTGTGACTGTTGGTGGTGATGGAGAGGGGATATTGGCAGCTTATTTGTTTTGTTCTGGCTAGTATTGGGCTGTGGATTGGTGACTATAGCTGGGTTGGGCTGGGAAGGTTGCACAGCTTTTTCCTGCGGTTTTGTGTTGTTCTTTTTGTTCCTTTTTGGAATGTTTGGTCTCTCAAAGTTAGAAGATACCTTGAGGGGAGGAGTGTGGATTGATTTATTGGAGTTTTGAGTAGTTGAGGGATCTTGATTACCTAGGTTGGACTGCATTGCTGCAACAAGAACTGATGGAACAGTGTTATTGCCCACAGCCAAATGTTGAGGATTTTGAGGTTGTGCTTCTTTGTGGTGGTCAGAAGTAGAGGCAAGAGCATTTGTTGTGGCAGAAGGAAGGCTATCCTCTTGAATTTGCTCAGCTTGGACAGTTGGGACACTAGTGTCGACCCCTTATGTAACTGGTGAAGAAGACAACAAATGATCATCATTTTTTGAATTTGTTCTTGTAAATTGACTTGACGACTATCTTTTGGAGGACTTTTGGAGGCATGAACAAAGGATTTCCCCTCCGTTTGGACCTTAGGGACGGCTGTGGCATTTTGTCGAGCACCTGGCTTGCTCGACTCTGCAAAGGTAGAATTTTGCGTAATTGGGACAATTGGGCTATTGATGTCGTGGTTTGAAATGTTAGAGACAATCTCTACAACAGCAGAAATCAATTCGCATTGGTTTCTATCATTTTGGACCGCCAGAACTCCATTTCCGGCGACATGGAGCATAGAAAAAAGTTGCGGCGCATCTGGGATGACGATTGGTACAATGGGGGACTGAAATTTTATGAGAAGCTGGTATTTGACTTGGAGACACTCTCCAGTTCTTTGAATCATGCAATTTGACCCCGAATTGGGGTGGGTATTTTTTGGAATGTCCTGGCTAAGATTTTCTAAGATGAACCCTGCTGTATTTTGGATATTTGGGGCAGCTGGGTTCGAATTGGGATGTGAAACCATTTGGGGTTTGTGTATTGTGGAAGGACGCGTATTTTTTAGTTGGTACGGCGGTTTCCCACCGCCGGACGGTGATGTGGTGGACATATCACCGCTTCTGGACTACTGTTCAATTATGTCGCACTGTACGGAGAGGATTTGAGATTTTTTCAGTAGGAAATCCTCTTACAACTTAAGAATTCAACAAAGGTACTAAGTGCCCAATTCAATTCAAACTTCCTCGAAACCAAACCAACCACACCAGAAAGTCACGTAACCACAAATACACATATGTAAGGCATGAAGTAGGGAAAACGGGGCTAAAATGCACAAAACAACCGGTCGGGTCGTTACAGAATCTCCATGTGACTACGGATAAATTAAGTAAGTAAACATATCAGGAATAAGCTCATATGCCTTCACGAATAATAATAAGCCTAGTTATGATTCCTAACATGAATTAGAGAGAGAATGTAGTCACATAACTCAAATAGATCATGAATCAAATGAGCACATAGTCAAAACGAAGCATACAACATTCCAATTCTACCATGGTCATGATATAAACTCGGTAAATGCATATGTGCTCGCCACCACGTATATACACCAACCCAATACCTCAAAACACATAGCACACAAGTAAAATTCTAGGACTTTCCTCCGTAACAAGGTTAGCCAAGATACTTATCTCCAACTAGTAGCCTTAAAAACACCAAAAATGCCAAATCCTCAAAAATCAAACTCCAAACGGCTCGTATCTAGTTAAATACAACCCAATAACATCAAACAAAGCTATATAAATCTAACCCAACCAATAAAGGTGGAATATTTAATCAAATACAAAAAGTCAAAAAAAATCAACCTGGGCCTACCTCTCGGAACCTGACAAAATACGCAAATTACAAATACCCATTCCCATACGAGTCAAAATATACAAGTTTCTTCCGAAACGTCTCCAAATTGGGTTCAACTCTTAATTAATCGCTTTCCAAAAGTTTTGCCTAAACCCCCCAAATTTCACTTTAAAATCCAAGCTTTTAGATGTAGAAATCCATAGAAAATCATGAAATAAAGTCAAATCCAACTGTAAATTGCTTGCCTCCAAAGATGTAGTGAATTTGCTCTTCAAACTCTCTCACTCCCGAAGTCTAGGGCTCAAAATATGATAAAGTGGGTAAAAGTCCCAAAATTACCGTTTAAGTAGTCTACCCAAGTCTATGCATCGCGATTGCATGAGCTATATCGCAATCGCGAAGGAAGAAATTTCCTAGTTGAAACATTTCCCTTCGCGAACGCGGCCGTGCACCAGCTAAGTCTATGCAAGTGCAGCCCCAAGTCATCACGAACACGAAGTAACAGATCACACCCCTCCACAAATGCGACCTTTCTCCCGCAAACGCGAAAGCTAAGCTTCGCCTGCGAAATCCTCCACTCCGCGATCACAAGCCTCCCTACACAATCACGAAGAAACCCCTCTGCACCATTAAACAAGCAATCCTAAACAGGGGGAAAATGGTCCGAAACCACCCTAAAACACAACTAAGCCCTCCGAAACCACCCTGAAACACAACCGAGGGCTACGGGGCCCTATCAATACCTAATACAAACTTTTCCAAGGCCTCTAAACACCACTAATAACAACAAAAATCAAGAATTGTCATTCAAGATCAATCTCTTAAGTTCCTAAGCTCCAGACTTCAAACTAAGCGTCTAATTCAAGCCTAACCAATTCGGAATAAACCCATATGTGCACACAAGTCCCAAATGAAAAAATGAACCTATACCAACTTCCTAAACAACAATCCATATCTGATCATCTCAAAGTCAATGCTCGGCCAAACTTAGGAACTTTGCAAACCTCCAAATTGCCAACTTTTTGTAAATATCACCAAAACATCCTAGGAACCTCCAAATCAAATTTTGAACATACTCCTAAGTCCAAAATAATCATACGAACCTACTAGAACCATCAAAACACCATTCTGTAATTTTCACTAAAGTCAAATACTTAATTCATACAACTTAAGCTTCCAAAAATAGCACTAAGTGTTCCATATCACTCCCGAATCTTCGTGAAACTAACCAATAATCCCCGCAAGTCACAAAAAACAAAAGCACATACATGAAGCATCAAATATGATAATGGGGCTCAAATACACAAAACGACTAGTTGGGACGATACAGTATCAAAACAAGGCATAAAGAAGCTTAAAATCTATCCAGATCATTGGTATAACATCGGTATCTACATATACGGTTTCCACCTTGCATATAATATTCACCCCAAAACACATAGAATATAGCACATCAATCCATTCAATGAATAAATTCTCTCAACTCGAGGTTAATCAGGATACTTACCTTATTCTAGGTTATCTCTACAGTTTAAAATCGCCTTTTCTAGCTCCAAATCTACCAAGCTAGCCCGATCTAGCCCAAAGAGTACTCAAGAAAGTCAAATAAAACTATAAAAATCAATTTCAAATGATAAAAGACTCAATCTCTAACAAAATCATAAAAGTTAACTTAAGACAAACTGGTCCAAACCCGAAACAAACACAAATCCTATCAACCATAACCTCACGAGTCCTAATATGTGATTAATTTTTAAATTCAAGTCCAAGTCGGTATTTAAAACCCCAAAATATGCTTTCCTAACTTTTAAGTCAAAAATCCACTTTTCTTTATTTAAATCCTTGATTCTAAGGAAATATCAATGGTAGATTCATGTTAAAAACATAGATCTAGATCAAGATTTCTTATCCCAACGATGTAGATGAAATCTCCTCAAAAAAATCTCTCAAATACATGTCTTGTAGATTACAAAATAATAAAATAAACTCAAATTTCACAATAAAGGTTAAATAGGCCCAAAGCGTTGAAATTTTATAACTAGGAGCTCGTCCATAGTCTATGTATCGTGCCCACTACGAGGATACACATCTGCTACAGGTTTCAACCATGATAGCATTTCCACCTTCACTATATCAGAATAACAAATGGTTTGGGCCACTAGAAACTAGGCTCAAAAGTCTACACTATTGGCACGACCCGGACTTCCCACTCTCAATACCATGATGGAGCCTAACATGTTACTTGCTAGGCAAGCCGACGGTTGAAAAATTTCTAGCCATTTTTAACAATTCAAATTAAATAATAACCAAAAATTGAATAAGTTGAAATAAAGTGAGAAAATCATAACAACAGCAATACGTAGATACAACCCCATAACTGGTGTCACAACTGCACGAGCGACTAGAACCATACAAATATTGGTCTGAATGAAAGTATAATTGTCTGAAATGAAATAAACAGCTAGGATAAGGTAGAATAGGACATCAGGTCTGCGAGCGCCGAGCAGGTGTACCTCAAGTCTCCATCAGGCAATCAATCTGAGCAATCTACTGATTGTCGCTAGGATCGACTCTTAAATCTGCACAAGAAATGCAGAGTGTAGTATGAGTACAACCGACCTCATGTACTCTATAAGTGTCGAGCCTAACCTCGAAAAAGTAATGACGAAGTTAAGGCGGGTCACTTACAATAACCTTTATGCAGTATAATAATGATAATAGGAAAGGAACAAATGAAAGTTACGGGAATTAACTTATGAAAATAAACTCAATCCTCGAAATCAGTAAAACCAAAAACATCAATCCTCAAACTCTCGTATGAAAACACTGAAAGATAACACAATGCAACAATAAATACAAAACACAAATCCGTTGCGGCGTGCAACCCGATCCACCGTAAAAACACAATCCTCCCTTATTTCACCATATCAATATCAAGAATAACATGTAAAATTTGTTGCGGCGCACAACTCAATCCCACCATATAATAAAAATCAATTTCATATCCTCCCTTATTTCACCATATCAAAATCATATATAAAATCAGTTGTGGCGTGCAACTTGATCTCACCATATCAATATCAATCCTCCCTTATTCCACTCGTTACAGCGTGCAACTCGATCCATAAACAAAATCAATAAATGTAATCAATTCAACAAATCAATTCACAAGAATCTCTAGGATTAAAGAATATGAAAGCAAATCTACCTTTATACCAATTCAAGGAACACTACAATTAATACAAAGCAACAAGACAAGCCAAATATATGACAATTAAACTGTACAAGTAAGACAATTAAGGCAAGTAGCAATTAATCATGGAAGCATGGAAGAAACGGACATTTTAATACGAGAGTAATAAGTGAAAAGTAGAAAGTTAAGACATATGAAGCAATTAAAGCATGTAACAGTTAAGACATGGAAAAAAATAATTAATGAAATACGGGAAAGCATGGAAATAATTATTTTGACTACGTATATACACTCGTGACCTAGCATATACGCCGCTACACATGTAATTCACATAAATCATAGCTCAAGGGTTCTTATTCCCTCGAATCAAGGTTACACCTAATACTTACCTCACTCCACAAGAAAATCATAGCTCAACCGGGTCTTTCCTCTTAAATCCGCCTCCAAACCAAATGAATCTAACCAAATCGACTCAATAACATCAAACAATGATAGGGAAATCAATTACAATGCATAAAGTTAAGATCTTTACGCTTTTCAAAAAAATCAATAAAAGTTAACTCGGGGCCCGCTTGGTCAAAACCTGAGATTCGGACAAAAACCCAATTACCCATTCATCCCCGAGCCCGATTATGTAATTAGTTTCGAAACCTGACCTCATATTGAGGTCTAAATCTCAATTTTACAACCCCCCCCCCCAATTCCACACAAATCGCTAGTTTTCTATCATGAATAAGGATAAATCAAGGTTAGAAATCAATGGGTGTATATGGAAACCGAATAAAATTAGTTACAGTGTACTAGCCTATGAAATCCTGATGAAATTTCTCTTCAAAGTCGCCTCTGGCCGAGCTCTAATGAGAAGATGGTGTAAAATTGGTGAAATCCCGTCTTTGATATATTTAATTGACTAGGCATCAGGCCTTCTTCGCGTTCGCGAAGCACAGCAACCCGAATGGCCTACTCGTTTACGTAGAGTAACAGTGATGTCCCCATCCCAGGTCCCCTCAACCCAACGCATTCGTGAGAGGCTGTACGCGTTCGCAGACACACCCAAAGCTTCGCGTTCACGGCCCAGTTGTCGAGTCCGCGATGAAGGAATTCCTCCCCTGTCCCAGTTACCCTTCGCGATCGCGAGAGTAGTTTCGCGATCGCGAGAGTAGTTTCGTGATCACATAGAACAAAGCACCAGACAACAGATATCAGCAAAAAACAGCATTCTTCTAAGTTCGAAATGGTCTGTAGCCTATTCGAAACTCACCTGCGCTACAAACCAAACATGCACACAAGTGTACTGACATCATGTTAACTTGTTCACAACATAAAAGCATCAAAATAACACCTATAACCCAGAATCGGATACCAAAACAATAGAAATTTCCAAAGAAACCCAAGAACATGAAATGTTACAACCGGACCTCTGAATCACGTCAAATCAACTCCGTTTTGCACCAAATTTTGGAGACAAGTCATAATAACTTAAATGAACCTATAACAAGTTTTGAAACCAAAATCCGAATCTGGTAGCAACAAAGTCAACCTACGGTAAAGCTTAGAAATTCTATTAGCCTTGAAATTACTAGTTTTCAACAAATTATGTTTAATCAAGTTAGGGACTTCCGAATTCGATTACGTGCATACGCCCGAGACCCAAATACTGATACGTACCCACCGGGACTGTCAAAACATTGATCCAGGCCTGTTTACACAAAAATATTGACCGTAGTCAACTCAAATGAGTTTTAATGCATGATTCACATTTTCATCAATTTTCTCATAAAAACTTTCTGGAGAAAGGACATAGACTGCACATGCAAATCGAGGAAGGCTAAATGGAGCTATTCGAGGTCCCAGAACATAGAAATGAAGGGTAAAATTATAAATGATCTAGCAGGTCATCAAATTCTCCACCTCTAAAACAAACGGTCATCCTCGAACGTACATAGAAAGGTACTTGGACTAGTGAAAAGGTGTGGATATATACTCCGCATGTCCGACTCAGACTCCCACATGGTTGCCTCGATCGGATGACCTCTCCACTACACTCGAACTGAAGGATAAATCTCATACATCAACTGCCAGATCTGTCGGGCTAGAATAGCCACTGGATCCTCCTCATAAGTCAAATCCTTTTCTAATTAGACTGAGCTGAAATCTAACACATGGGACGGATCAACATGATACTTTCGGATCATGGACACATGGAACACCAATTGGACTGCTAACAAACTAGGTGGCAATGCCAGTCTAGAGGCCACCTCACCCACTATCTTAAGAATCTCAAAGGGTCCGATATACCTAGGGCTCAACTTGCTCTTCTTTCCGAACCTCATCACACCCTTCATGAGTGAAACCCGGAGCAATACTCTCTTTACAACCATCAATGCAACATCACAAACTTTACGGCCGACATAACTCTTTTGCCTAGAGTAAACGGTGCGAAGTTGATCCTGTATAATTTTGACCTTGTCCAAGGCATCCTGAACCAAATCGGTACCCAATAATCGAGCTTCTCCCAACTCGAACCACCAAACTGGCGAACGGCACCGCCTCCCGTATAATACCTCATAGGGAGCCATCAGAATGATCGACTGTAGTTGTTGTTGTTGGCAAACTCTGCAAGTGGCAAGAACTAATCCCAAAAACCCCCAAATTCCATAACCCAAGCGCGAAGCATATCCTCCAATATCTGAATAGTGCGCTCAGATTGTCCATCCGTCGGGGGGTGAAATGTTGTACTCATTTCGACCCGCGTCCTTAACTTATGTTGTGCATCCATCCAGAAGTGTGAGGAGAACTGCGTACCTCAATCAGAAATGATAGACACGGGTACACCATCTAGATGGATGATCTTGAGAATGTAGATCTAAGCTAATAACTCTGAGAAATAGGTAACTACCATTGGAATAAAATGTGTTGACTTAGTCAACCTGTCCACAATGGCCATCAAACTTCTTCTAATTTCGTGGAAGTCCAGTAACAAAATCGATAGTGATACGCTCCCACTTCCACTCAAGAATCTCTAGCCTTTGAAGCAAACCACTAGGCCTCTGATACTCGTACATTACTTGCTGACAATTCAGACACTAAGCTACATATGCCACTATATCCTTCTTCATCCTCCTTCACCAATAATGGTGCCGCAAAGCCTGATACATCTTGGCGGCACCTGGATGAACAGAATACCGAGAACTATGGGCCTCCTCGAGAATCAAATCACGAAGCCAATCCACATTGGGCAAACAAATACGACCCTTCATCTGCAACACCCCATCATCTCCAATAGTAACTTGCTTGGCACCATGGTGCCACACCGTGTCCTTAAGGACAAGAAAATGGGGGTCATCGTTCTTACGCTCTCTAATGCGCTCATACAAGGAAGACCGAGAGACTATAAAAGCTAGGACACAACTGGGCTTTGAAACATCTAACCTTATGAAATGGTTGGCCAAAGCCTGAACATGTGCTGAAAGAGGCCTCTCACCACCTGGAATATACACAAGGCTACCCATGCTCATAGACTTTCCACTCAAGGCATCGGCCACCATATTGGCCTTCCCGGGATGATACAAAATGGTGATATCATAGTATTTCAACAACTCCAACCACCTTCTATTCCTTAAGTTAAGATCTTTATGATTGAACAGATATTGTAGACTCCGATGATACGTTAACACCTCACACGACACGCCATAAAGATAGTGCCTCCAAATCTTCAGTGCATGAAAAATGCCTGGAAACTCTAAGTCGTGAACATTGTAATTCTTCTCATGAACCTTCAACTTCCGTGAGGCCTATGCAATCACCCTGCTATCCTGCATCAATACTGCACCAATCTCAATACAAGATGCAACACAATACACCATTTAGGATCCTAAACCTGTGGGCAACACCAACACCGGGGCCATAGCCAAAGCAGTCTTGAGCTTCTGAAAGCTCAACTCACACTCATCTGACCATCTGAATGGGGCACCTTCTGGATCAATCGAGGAAACTCAGGATGAGTGTAGCGGAAGTAGGTTTAGGCCAATTCTGGACTGCCTCAATCTTCTTAGGATCCTCCTTTATGCCCTCTACCGATACAACATTCCCCAAAAAGGCAACTCAGTCTAACCACAACTCGTACTTTGAAAACTTGGCATATAACTGGCTATCTCTCAGAGTCTGAAGTACAATCTGAAGATGCTTCTCATGTTCCTCTCGATTGCGGGAGTAGATCAAGATATCATCAATGAATACAAACAAAAAAAAACCCAAATAGGGCTTGAACACCCGGTTCATCAAATCCATAAATGATGTTGGGGCATTTGTCAACCCAAATGACATCACTAGGAACCTATGTCGTATTAGGGACATCGGATGCCCTAATCTTCAACTGATGCTAGCCAGATCTCAAATCAATATTTGAAAACACCTTGACACCCTGAAGATGATCAAATAAGTCATTAATCCTCGACAATAGATCCTTATTCTTGATAGTGACTTTGTTTAACTGCCGATAGTCTATACACATCATCATTAACCCATCATTCTTTTTCACGAACAACATAGGCGCACCCTGGGCGAGACACTAGGCCTAATGAATCCCCTATCAAGAAAATCTTGCAACTTCTCCTTCAATTCCTTCAACTCCATGGGGGCCATACGGTATGGTTGAATAGAAATGGGCTGAGTGCTCGAAGCCAAATCAATATAGAAGCCAATATCTCTGTCGGATGGCATCCCCGGCAGATCTGTAGGAAACACCTCCGGAGACTCATGCACAACTGGTACTGAATCAATGGAATGAACCTCTGCACTAAAATCACGAACATAGGCCAATTATTCTAGACATCCTTTCTCGACTATACGTCGAGCCTTCACATAACAAATAACCCTACTAGTACAATGGCTAGGATTCTCTCTCCACTCTAATCGAGGAAGCGCAGCATGGCTAATGTCACTGTCTTGGTGTGACATCCCAATATAGCATGATAAGGTGACAACCAATCCATACCCAAGCTAACATCGAAGTCTGCCATATCAAGAAGTAGGAGATCTATGCTAGTTTCAAGACCTCTAATAACAACCACACATGAGTGATAGACGCGATCTATTATAATATAATCTCCCATAGGAATGGACACATACACATGAACACTCAAAGAATCACGAGGCACAACCAGATATGAAGCAAAATAGGATGACACGTAGAAATTAGTAGATCCCATATCAAATAGAATTGAAGCATCTCTATGGAAAACGAGAACAATACGTGTGATAATGGCGTCAGATGACTCAGCCTCAGGCCTAGCTGGGAAAGTATATCATTGGGGTTGGGCCCCACCCCTCTGATCTACGTCTTTGGGACGACCTCTAGTTGGCTAGCCCCACCTCTAATGGCTTGACCTTCACCTCTAATATCCTGACCCTTGCCTCTAGCTGGATAAGCGGGTGGTAGACCAACCAATACCGGGACCATGGCACGAGAACTCTGTTGTGGCATGCCGCCCAACAATCTCGGACAAAACCTCCTGATAAAACCAGTACCTCCATATTCAAAACACACATCCTGCTAATGTGGATATTGAAGCTGAAGCAGACCAGACGGGTCAGATAACAACGGTGATAGCTCTGAATCGGAGGTGCACTGATAGGAGCTGGTGGTGCAGTAGTGCACTGTAGGCAAGCTATCGAAAATGAGGCACACAAAGACCACAACTCCATAAAGCACTATAAGATGCCTGAAGCGCTGACTCGAATGGCTTGGGAGGATGGCCTCTACAAAAAGTACTCCTTCCTCCTGATGAGGCACCACTGAAACTACCAGAACGATGAGGCCTCTTATCTGACACCGGCCCCATCTCCTGAGCATGAACCATCTCGATCTGTCTAGCAATATCTACGGCCCTCTGAAAAGTAATATCATCTCCAGTGTCCTTGGCCATCAGTAGCCTGATAGTGAAAGTGAGCCCAACGATGAATCTCCTCACTCTCTCCCAATCATTAGGAAGCAAGATAATGGCATGGTGAGCTAGGTCCATAAATCGGGTCTCGTACTGGGTGATAAGTTGATATTTTACCAACTTATCTCTTCTTGATACTTAGGATTTTGTAAGATTTTGTTGAGAAACTAAAGCATTTTCTGAGGTTTATTGGCATATTTCAGGGATCATATGATTTGGAGAAGATACGGAAGAAAAAAAGTCAAAACGTATTAAATTGGGAAAAATGCACTGCAACCAGTTATTACTCTATACGATCGCGGAGGGCTACATGCAATCGCGGAAGTCCAGGATAAGGAAGCTACACGAGCGTGGTTGAATCTGTGTGTACGCGAAGAATTAAAGTTGGTCAGCATTGTTCAACTACTCTACGCGAACGCGCTTACTTGCACGATATTCCGTAGCTTTGCAGAAGTTGTTAAATATCTTGTTGTGCTTACATATTGAGCGATTGTTATTTATTATGAAGTGAGTTATTATTTCTTTAATTATTGTTGTTCTTTAATGTTTCCAACGGGATTAGCTAACCCTAGGACTCACCCATTTACTTCGAATTAATTTTGGAAAAGATAATTTGGGGTTGGGAAAGATTAATCAACAAGAACTTTAAGTTTTAACCCACACTTTATAGATTCTACTTAGGGATATATTGAACTACTTTTAGCCATATTCGGTTGTTCTTAATCTCTTAATTGTTTAAGGGATAATTCAATTAGGAAGTCTTGTTAGTCTTTGGAAGAAGCTAATATAGAATTATTACCCGAGGCTAATAAACATAAGCTCGCTCATATTTGTAAAATCGTGAAATACATTGGATCGTTACTTAAGTGATAATTCTCATACACGCCTAATCGCCTACATATTGTTCTTTGCGGGGTTCGACCCCGACTCGTAGTTGGGTAAATTATATTGCATGTGACCGTGTCCATTTACTTTTTAGTAGTGGATCTAGACGTCATCAAAATTGGCGCCGTTGTCGGGGAGCAATTTGGCGTATTTATGTTGTTTGAGAAGTAAGTGTTTTGGTCCAAACTTGTGAATATTTGTGTAATTATTTTTCTTATCTTTGTTTATCTTCTTATTTGTTTCTTGTTTATTTTCCTAGTTTTGAAAAAAAATGGCATCATATAATGAAAATGGTCGGAAGGTAGTTGTTCATACTTTGATAACCCTTGTCCTTATTGTGGAGGACCACACTCTTGGAAAAATTGGTTAAATTCTCCTGTTGGCGGATTGTGCACACAATCTCAATCCCAATAGCCATGTCAGCAGAGAGCTCACTTTGAGTGTGGGGATTCGAGGAACATAAGGAGGGATTCTCCCAGGCTTTGGATGAGCGTACCTCAATAGGGCACCAAGATTATTATTCCCACACCAGTTGCTACCCCACCTGCACTGCCAGCTAGAGGTAGGGGTCAGGCAGGTAGAGGTATCCTTAGAGGTGGAGGCCAGGCGCATTGTTTTGCTTTCCTTAGTAGATCTGATGCAGTCATTATAGGTATTTGTCTTGTTCTATCATAGAGACGCTTCAGTATTATTTCATTTGTGTTCTACTTATTGTTGCGCCCTTTTTTTACACAAGATTCAACATTATGGTAATTTTAAGGTTCATTAAAATTAAGAGTCGCTACCTAATAGTTTAAGGTAGATTAGGGTACCTACAAGTCAAGATCAACTCTTAATAGTCTTCTAAATCAGTGAGATTCTAGGTAAGAGTTCAAGTTATCCTAAGGGGAAGGTGTAAGGTATCCCTTAGAATTTACCTAAAGCATAGTTCCTTAAACATAATCTAAAAGTGGAGAAAGAAATATTTATACCCAAATATATTACTAAAGAGGGGGGGAGCTATAGTCTAAAGTTATTATGTAAATTCCTACATGTAAAACTTCTACTAAGATTATAAAACTTACAACAACAACAACCCAGTGAAATCCCACAAGTGGGGTCTGGGAGGATAGTGTGTATGCAAACCTTACCCCTACTCTGAAGGAGTAGAGAGGATGTTTCTGATATACCCTCGACACAACAAGATGAAACGAAAAAATGTCGCAGTAACAAAGGAATCCAAAAAGATACACCAGCAACGTAATAACCAGAAAATAGCGAGACAAGTAATAACACTAAGCAGTAACAATGGAACAGTACCACATACGTGATGGAAGACTAAGAACACAACAAGAGCCACTAACATCCTAGAACAAAACACTTCCAGACTAGCTTCTTACAACCTAACCGACCACCTTGATGAAGTACTAAGGACACAACTGGATCTACTAGTAGCCTAAAACAAAACACTATCAGATAAGCCTCATATCTCCTAACCTAGATCGACCTCCACAACTTCCTATCAAGGGCCATGTCCTCGAAAATCTGCAGTCGCGCCATGTCCTGCCTGATCACCTCTCCTCAATATTTCATAGGCCACCCTCTACCTCTCATCATACTCGATAAGGCTAGCCATTCAAACCTCCTTACCGCGCATCCAGGCTCTCCTCTACACGTGCTCGAACCATCTAAGCCTAGCTTCTCACATCTTGTCTTCTATGGGAGCCATGCCCACCTTCACCTGGATATCTTTATTCATAATCGTATCTAGCATAGTGTGCTTGCACATCCATCTCAGCATCCTCATTTATGAAACTTCCAATTTTTGGATATGAGAATTCTTGAATGCCAACACTCTGCACCATACATCATGGTCGGCCTAACCACCGCTCTATATAACTTACCTTTAAGTTCCGGGGGAACCTTCTTGTCACACAAGACGGAAGACGCTAGCCTCCATTTCATCCACCCAACCTTTTACGGTGCGTGACATCCTCATCATTCTCCCAATCCCCCCTAGATAACCGACCCCAGATACTTGAATCTCCTTTTCATGGGGATGACTTGAGAGGAAAGCCCCACCTACATGTCCGCTTCTCCCGACACGCTGTTGAACTTGCACTCCACGTATTCTGTCTTAGTCCTGCTCAGCTTGAAAGTTTTAGTCACGGGTCCGTCTCCAAACCTCCAACCTCTCGTTAACACCACCTCGTGTATCATCAATCAGAACTATATCATAAGCAAATAACATACACCACGACACCTCCCCTTGAATATGGTGTGTCAGTGCGTCCATCGCTAGAGAAAATAAGAACAGACTAAGCGCAGATCCTTGGCGTAACCCCATAGCAACCGAAAAATGCTCTGAGTCGCCCCCACTGTCCTAAACCGAGTCTTAGCTCCATCATACATGTCCTTAATCACCCTAATATAAGCCACCGAAACACATTTAACCTCCAAGCATCTTCAAAAACTTCCCTAGGGACCTTATCATATGCTTTTTCCAGATCAATAAACACCATATGCAAAAACTTTTTTTCCTATCCCTGTATAGTTCAACCAACCTCCGAATAAGATGGATAGCTTCTGTGGTAGAACGACCCGACATGAATCCAAACTAGTTATTGGATATCGACAGTAGCCTCCTCACCCTCACTTCCACTACCCTCTCCTACACTTTTATGGTATGACTTAGTAGCTTGATGCCCCTATACAGAAAAAGCAATGGTTGTTTTCTACAGAAAATTAATTAGAAAGATTGACAACTTTATTAAATGAATATGAATAAATGGGTGTTGATTAAAGGAGAAATTACTAGTTAACATGATGAAGATTGACTAAGCATAATATAAAAGAATGGTAAGAGTTGTAATTTTATAAAAAAAAAAATCACTATGTCTACTAAAGATTGTTTGTAACTTACTTGAATTATACCTTATTTTGTTTGAAAACGATTAACTGGGCCGTGTCACTTGGGCTTCAAAAGAGTAGCTTTGCCTTCGTGTTCTCTTTAAAAGGTGTGAGTCTAACTCAAGCTTTCTAAAAGAATCGACTATTCCTAAAGGTTTGCCTCCTTTGTTTCAAGTCAGTTTTGCAAATACTTGATGTGAAATCCTTGAGGAAATTTAGTAAAAGAATTTATGGGTGACTAACAATATGTATTACCTCTTAAAACATACCAGTTTTACAACATGAGAACACTGACCTGAACGTGTTTATTACAACCCTACGTGATTTGTTGTATTAAAGTTAATTCCTAAATAATCATACTAAAAACGAATATAAGTAAGCATCCGCGAATTATTGTTAGTTCATCACAAACATGAGTATACATGAATCAGTAGAGGAAGGTAAGTTAAAAAAAAAAAAGCTGGACTCTTCATTTTCTGGGCTAATAGCAAATCAGGCCCATTAGCTCTAGTGGACCATCAGAAAAATATAAGAGACAGCAACGGATCGTGAAGCAGGAGTAGCACCAGCCCGGTTCATTTGAACTGGGCCAGAGTTCAAAGTGACTCAGCTGACCCAACAGGTGTTCATGGAAAAGAGAAGAGAAGATTTGGATTAGTATCACTCATTTAATTAGAGAAGAGCTAAGGTGGTAGAAATATAGTAATGCAACAATGTATAAAATGTAACACAAACAATACATAAATGTAACACTAAATTAACAAAGAAAATTAGGTTAACAATTTTGTATAAGTAGTAAATTTATTCGCGCTTCGCGCGGTCTTAAAAATCTAATCAAATTTAGAACTCCAACATATTTAAATATCTAATTACTAAAAATTTTTTTTTTTTTTTTAAAAGTTAGGTTTTGCAAAGGTTTAACTTATTGATAATCCAAACACTAAATAATTGAAATGACCAGAACGCCACATAAAGTAGAGTATAAAAAATAGCATCATGACATACCTCAAAGGGCCTTGCATGAATTACAGTGGAAGTAGTAGTCTTTGATTATATATATATATATATATATATATATACTATGAATTGACCAATAATATAATACCTTCTCAAGATTGACTTCAATTTTTAAAGTATTTGAGCATTTTTTTATTTCATCTTTTTATCGATGAACAATTTAGACCTTCCAACGACAGGATACTTGTTCTCAAAAATTTTATTAGTTGGAATGAAGGTCTGAATTAGATAAAGTCGAAATGAAGGTCTGAGAATTGGATAATCACTTAAGATAAAAGAATTTTAAATGAACAACTAAAGAAGAATAAGTTATTAATATAGGTCCCTTGATGAGCCATTTGCTAATATATAATACCAACAAAATGATGTTATCACAATTTATCAATTCAATTGAACAAAGAATACTCTAAAGTCTCCAATGAGCGTATTCTAACCGATTGGCCGTTGTAGAGCTCCTGTAATCTTTATTTCAGTAATAGAGTTGACAATAAGATTTCCAAAGGTAACTCCTGCAGTCATGACACCTGCAAACATGTGAAGCAACTTCATGTTTGTTTAATAAAATCCATAACAGGTTTAGGTCAATTGCCAGAGTGTGCGATGATCAGATGTTCAGATATATTTCTTTGTAATTGTTGTGAACTTATCTCTAACATATAAGTGTAGTTCTGGATGGTCTTTTTCACGTTAGAAGTTTCACAAATTATGATAAGGAATATTTTTCATTTTAAAGACAACTCCTATGGGCGTATTTAGTCAAGAAAGTGCATTAAATAAGTATGATGTATATAAATGTATCTGTGGCTTTATCATAATCTGAATTGTCTATAATATATGATAAATTAAGAACAATATAAGAGTCTATAGAGGCTCCCAGCACTAAAGATTGTAATAACATAATTATAAGAAGGTTGCTTTACCAATATTGGCACCAGATTTGAATTCTCAATCTGGTTATTCTTCTCAACAGTTGTAAACCACTCAAAAGCAAGTTATGCGTATCCAAGAACCAGGCTGCAAGTCCACAAAGCAAATATTTGTACCCTATTAAACCAAGAGTGGCATCAGCGGATAAAGTCTATATCACCTCTTAATATAATTCAAAATATAAGAGTGTTATCAGCTTGTCGACCAAAAGGAAAGAAATACTATGTTTAGGATTTAATCTGCTGAGCGATATATATCTGAAAAAAAAGTTGGTAAGGGACTGCGGGATAAAGAGTCTTCATCACCCTTACGGAATTCTTGTGGATACAGATAGGGTCTTTGATGATTTCTTTGCTCTTTTATATCCTTTGAACCTTAACCACTGTGACCCTGTATTATAACTTAGGTTCTACATAAGGGGCTTTTTGCATCCGTACCCGCTTTTTGTGCCACGTTTTAACTTATACCCGCTTTGTAAAAAAAATTGAATCCGTACCCGCTTTTGCGCATAACTTCAGCATGCAGGACTGAAGTAGCAAAGGCAATCACGCAAAACTTCAGTTTTCTAGTAGACGGCTTGCGAACTTAAGATCTAGAGCTGAAATTGTTGTCTTGTAAGTAGGGAACTTCAGCATACGAAGCTGAAGTTCTCCATTTATAAAAACAAAAACTTCAGCATACACTGGGGAACTTCAGCCCTAGAGCTGAAGTTTTGTTTCGTAACTGGGGAACTTCAGCTTACGGGGCTAAAGTTCCCCAGTTATAAAGACAAAAAACTTGTAACTAGGGAACTTCGGCATACGGGGCTGAAGTTCCCCAGTTATAAAGACAAAAACTTCAGCATACGGGGCTGAAATTCCCCAGTTGTAAAGACAAAACTTCAGCATAACTGGTGAACTTCAGCTCAGCGAGGGAAAGGGAGCTGAAGTTATTTAAAAAGTGGGTACAAGTTAAAAGTTTTTAAAAAAGCGAGTATAGGTTAAATGGGGGCGACCAAATAGGATACTCTGCGCAATTTTTACCTGCATAAGGCTGGCATGTGGGCCGGTCCATATGGGTAGTGGGCTTAAATGGGCCTAACCGTTTAAGCCTGGGATCAGGTGGGAATGGGCTGCTAAGTGGGCCGCTCTGAAAAAAGCGCGCGAGACCGGGACCGGCTCCTAAGTGGGTCGGTTCAACCGGTCCTAAACGGGCTCAAACAGGCCCAACGACTATTCTTAAAAAAAAAATTAATTCCAAAATTGTTTTTAGCCGTTAGAAAAGTTTAAAATATGGTCGTTTCCTGCAAAAATAGTCGTTTGCTATTTCTAAAATAGCCACTTAATCCCCCAACTTTGTTTTAACCCCAAACTTTTTATAATTACACTTTTTTTCTATTTTAACTATAAATACCCCCTTATTCTTTCATTTTTCTCACAAAATCATCAATCTCACTCTAATTTTCTTCTATAACTGCTTACTTAATTGTTGCAATATGTGAAAATTTATGAAGTTGGTGAATTGAAGTATTCAAGTCTTCAACGCTATATAATTTTCAACAAGTTGTTCGTCAATTCGGTAAACTCGTTCCAACTCTTAAGTTTTAATATTATAGTTTTGTTTGTTTTACTTTGTATAATTATAATTAAGATGGCCTATTCTTTAAAAAAAATGTTTGGTAAAAGTAAGGGAAAATCCAAGATTGGTGAATCTAGTGGCCAAGTTGTTCCTCCTCCACTTCCCTTGGCTCCTCGGCCCAAACCTGTTACCCGTCCTACACCTGCTATTCTTGATAGCGATAATACTTTATTACAATTTACGGGTAGTTAATTTTACCATGATATTGCACCAGGTGAACAATTAAACCATGAATATATGAATGCTCTTTATGGTAATCCAATTATTGATGAAAATGATGAGGAAAATGATGATGAAAATATAGATTTTGATGACACGCAACCGGATGACGCTACACCCACTAGTTTTGTTGTTGAAGTTAACCCAACTGATAATAATTCAAATGATGCCCCGTCTGACCGTCATGTTACTACCCCTACTTTTTCTAGACAACCTTCTAAACGGAGCGAAACATCAGTTGTTTGGTCATTTTTTATTCAACTAAGAGAAATAAAATAAGGCTAAGTGTAAAACTTGTGCCAAAGAGTTAGCTTTAAAAATTGTCGGAGGTCGGGGGGAGGGGAGGGGGTGACGGGAAGTTGTCTAGACACATATTGATACACCCTAAAGATAAAGTCAAATTTCTTCAAATGAAAGTTGCGGCCGAGGGGACAAGTGTACCTAGTCAGGTTAACCCTAGTACCGGGTCAAATCAATTTCAACTGGGAATTAACACTGTTACTGGTGGTATTTTATATTATGATCCAAGAAAAGATTGTGAAGAATTGGCAAAAATGGTTGTTGTTATGTGCTTACCCTATAGTTTTCCTTCCAACCCTCACTTTGTGCATTATATTGGAAAAGTTTTTAATCCTACTTATAAAGGATGGCCTCGCACAACCATAAAGAGCGATACTTATAAATATAAACATGAATATGAACAATATTTGTGCTATTTATTTACTCATATAGATTATCGTGTTGGTATTACTACTGATAATGGTAGAAGTGGTAATAACTGTGATTATCTTACTGTTACCAGTCATTGGATTGATGAGGATTGGATAATGCAAAAGCGCATTATTGCTTATAGAATAATTAATTCACATCACACAGGGTAGTTTATTGCTAGCACAGTTACAAATATTTGTAAATATTTTTGCATTAGTGATAAATTAATGTCAGTTTCAATGGATAATGCTTCTAGTAACACTAATCTATACCTTTGCTTACCACTACACTAAATCCTGCATTTAGTAACATTTTTCATGTTCGATGTATTTGTCATATTTACCATTTAATTGTTAGTGATGGTATGAGAATTTTAAATGTTGAAATTGAAAAGGTTAAAATGGCTCTTAACTGACTTTTTTATTCAAACCGTAGAAGTAGACTTAGAGAATATTTTAAAAGATGCGATGAATTTAGCTTAAGAGAAATAAAGGTTCCTAAACCTTGTCCAACTAGATGGAATTACATGTATGAAAGTTTAGCTGTTGCATATGAATATAGAAACCCCATAAACTCAACGTTTAATGCTCATGTAAGTGATGATGATGAGCTTACAAATGCATATTGGACTAATGTTAAAATGCTTGTAGATTTTTTAGAAAAATTTCATATTGCTACAAATAAATTTTTTGGGCAATATTATCCTACTATTTCTAACTGTTTAGTTTATATTGCTGAACTTGCAAATTTGTTTCGTCATTTTTCAGAGGGTGGTGTAATTTATCAACTTGCTATTGATTCTATGAGAAAAAAGTTTAAATAATATTTTTCCCCTATTCCCCCTATTTATAGTGTTGCTGTCTTGTTAAATCCTACTATGAAATTAGGAGGTCCTCAATTTTGGTATGAAACTGTTTATAATGGTTTAGTACTTAAAGATGAGGTTTTTTCTACACTTCCGGAAGCAATATCCTCAATTAAAATAAATGCTCAAACTATTTATGGTGCTTATCAAATTGCATTAGATCATGCTAGACCAAATATTCCAACTCCTACTTCTTCTAGTTCTCAATCATCTAAAAGAACTGCGGGAGTAAGAGCACTTAGTGCTTGGGCGGGGTTCAGGGGTTCTCAAGGTTCTAGTACTAGTGATTGTTCACAACTAAATGAGCTTGAAATTTATTTGTCACAGGGAATTGAGGAAGTGAATCTCGACGGCTACTTTAATATTTTGGAATGGTGGAAGGACAAAGAAAAATACTTTCCGATTCTTTCAAGGATGGCTCGAGACATTTTGACTATTCATGTGATGACCCGACCGGTCGTTTTGAACTCTAACGCATCGTTCAGCGGTTTGAAGTCATCAGCAGCTCCATTTCAGGTATTATAACTCGTAGGCATAGTCGGAGATGAATTTCGGGAAGTTCGGAATCAAATTGGAAAGAAAATTCTCATTTCAGAAGCCTTAAGTTGGAAAAATTGACTAAGATTGAAATTTTGAGTAAAATACCTCTGAATCAGAAGTTGAAGGTTCCTGCAGGTTCGTATGATGATTTCGGACTTGGGCGTATGTCCGAATTGGGTTTTGGATAATCCGGGAGTGTTTCGGCGTATATTGTGGAAGTCAGCATTTGGAAGAAATTTTCTAAGTTTGGGTGTTAAGGAATTTCAGTGTTATAGATGTCCGTTTGGGATTCCAAGCCTGAGAATAGCTCTGTTTGGTGATTCTGGAGTTGGGAGCGCGATCGGAAGTCAATTCGGATGTCCGTAGGTCATTTTGAAGTCATTTGGCTAAAGATAGAAATTTGAAGGTTTTTGAGAAATCCGACCGGAAGTCAAAATTTTGATATCGAGGTCAGAATGTGATTTCGGAAGTTGCAGCAGGTTCATAATGTCGAATACGACTTGTGTGCAAAATTTGGGGTCAATCGAACGTGATTTGATAGGTTTCGGCATCAGATGTGAAAGTTTGAAATTTCAAGTTCATAAAGTTTGAATTTTAGTGCGATCCATGGTTTTGAGGTTGTTTGATGTGAATTGAGGCCTCGAGCAAGTCCGCATTATGTTTTGGAACAGGTTGGTGTAATTGGACGGGGTCCCGGTGTCCTCGGGTGGATTCCGAGTGGTTAACGGATCAAGTTGGAGTTTGAAGAAGGGCTGAAGTTGCTGGTGTCTGGTGCGACCACACTTGCGAGGCTTTGGTCGTAGGTGCGGAGCCGCAGGTGCGGCTTTGGCGCCGCAGGTGTGAGAAATTGCTAGTTTGGCTGGGAGCGCAGGTGCGATGATTTTTCCGCACCTGCGAAGGCGTAGATGCGGACAATGGGGCGCAGGTGCGGATCCGGCTGGAGGAGAAGGAAGCCGTAGGTGCGGGCTCTTGGGCGCACCTGCGGGAGCGCAAGTGCGAGTTACTGATCGCAGGTGCGAAAATAGGCCTGGGCAGAATATTTTAAAACCGGGATTTCTTGGCCATTTCTTCATTTTTCACTTGGCATGGGCGATTTTGGAAGGCTTCAAAGGGGAATTTTCATCATGCATTACAAGGTAAGTAAATTCCTCCCATTTTTGAGTTAGATACAAGGATTATACATGAATTTGAACATGGAAATTAGTAGGGAAATGGGATTTTTGGAAGAAAACCTAGAAACTTTATTTTGGATTTCTACCACGAATTTGAGCATGGAATTTAGAGTAAATTTTATATTTGAGCTAGTAAGGCTATGGGTAGAGTTTATCTTCGAGAAATTTCGGATTCCGGGCACGTGGGCCCGAGGGCATTTTGGTCAATTCCTGAGCGGAGTTGGGAAAGTATATAATTTGAATTTGTTACGATTATTAGAATGAATTTTCATTGCTTTGCCCGTTATTTGGTAGTTTTGGGGCGTTGTGCATCCATTGGAGTCGTCGGAAGGGCTTAGAAGTCGGTTATGGAATTTTGGAGCGAGGTAAGTCTCCTTTCTAACTTTGTGAGGGGGAATTGTCCCCCTAGGTGAACTAATTAAGTATGTGCTACTATCTGCGGAGGCTACGTACGCACGAGGTGACGGGAGTCCGTGCAAAGCTACTATTACGACATGTCCGGGTAGTCTAGGACCCACTAGCATGCCTTACTTGTTGTACTTGTGATCTTGCCAGTAATATTAGACCGCTAATATGATTGAAATAATAAATTAAATCCCTAAGAAGACTAGAGTTCATTTTCTTAATCACCTAGAAAGAGAATTGATTCCTCCGTGGATAATTGTGTTCCTGATAAGATTACATTATTGAATATTATTAAACTTGGCAAATGAGTTTCAAAACAAAGATTTAAATGCTATTTTTCGTGTTCCTTTAAGAAGAATTTTCTCATTTTCTTGAAAAGTTGTTTTCTTGATTAAAATGTGGATTTATTATGTGAATATGTGTACATATGAGCACCTGAGTCGCAGGTATGATTCGCGAGCAAGCTAGCCTTATTATTATTTTTTTGACCGCGTCGCATGATCGATTCGCGAGCGGGGAAAATATATGCATCTATGGTTCGAGCCGTTCGACCCTTCGGCAGTGTACAGTTTATTATTGTTTGTCCACGCCGTTCCACCCTTGGCTTCTTGCGCATGATAATTGCTGCGTATTTCCTGTGATTTATACATGTTTATCGGCCTAAGGAAATCCTTAATTGCCAGTTAAAGTGAAGAAGAATTGATGTGTAAAAATGTGAAATAAGCCTGATGTTCTCATCCCTGATTATTATTTAAATTGTCAACTGGAATGACGAAGGTGTTAAAGTGTTAAATATAAGAAGAACTGATATTCCTTATTCCTGATATTTAATTGAATTGCCTATGACATTCATGCTTAGTTTCTCACTTGATTATACTAAATTGACCTCTAGCAAGTGTCAAATCGACCTCTCGTTACTATCACTCTGAGGTTAGGCGGGATACTTACTAAGTACACATTGTTTTCGTACTCATGCTACACTTGCTGTGCATTTTTACTGCACAGGTACTTTCATAGCAATGTGGCTGGTTTGGAGACTTAGGCGAGATGCATCATTCGGAGGCGATCCGCAGCTGACAGAGTCTCCCTCATATTGTATTTATTTTTATTTTAAAATTCCTTGCCCAATCTGTATTTCAGACAAGCTTTGTAGTATTTGTGAAATTCTTAGAATTCTCTCAAGCACTTGTGACACAGGGTTTTGGGATGTGTATGGGATGTATTTTCTAAAAATGGAATATTAAACTGTCGTATTTACTTAATGGATTTTTGTTTAGTTATTACGTAATAAGTTAAAGGTAATGATTTCAAAAATATTAAAATATGAATTTATTTCAACTAATTAATGATTGGCTTGCCTGACGATGGTGTCCGGCGCCATCACGACCTTAATAGATTTTGGGTCATGACAACATGGTATCAGAGCTCTAGGTTCCCTTAGGTCTCACAGGTCATGAGCAAGTCTAGTAGAGTCTTGCGGATCGGTACGGAGACGTCTGTACTTATCTTCGAGAGGCTACCGGGTTGTTAGGATTACTTCCCTTCTTGATTACTCATCATGCAATTCGATTCCTTTAAGGCTTATGCCTATGTTTATTCCTACTCAATCTTCCACGCCGCGAAGCCATTGCTATGAATCGGGAATTTGAGGAATTGAAATGGTGCTACAGATATGATGCAAGGTGTTTTCCATGTTTAATTGGTTGGGGATGTTGTGATGGCCCATTGGAAGGATAATATGTTGTTTCAGCTCAGTAGCTGTGTTTCTGAGAGCCTTGAGGTTATTCCCAGGTTGTGATAATGTTTACAATTGGTTATCGCGCGATGTCGATATGATAATAGAACACTTTCCCATATGTCGAGTCCTGATGAATGGCTTGAAGGGAGGTCTTCTCAGAGTGTGATTTCGAGATTTCGGTATTTTAGTTCCGGCAGAGGAAAGGCATTTGGATTATGAATGGTCCGGTTGGGTTGATAAAGTAGTAAGACTTGGTGTTTTCAAGTAAGGTGGGATATTCACCTGTGATGTGAAATCGTCGTCATTGATCGAATGGAATTTGCTAAGTCTGTCGGTGTTATGGTTTCTTCGATTGCATTGGGTCAGAGTGTTGTGAAGTAGTATTGAAGAAGCGGTTGTTAGAGATCGTGGTGCGTGGTGGTTTAGGACTGAATAGTTATTTCTAATGAAGGCAGCTCGAGAAAGATGATCCTCGAAGAGTTTGAAGTTGCGGTGATCTACTGGTGTAAGAGCTGCGGAGAATTGATATTGCATGGAGGCAGCAATTGGGCAGCATACGATGAAGGAAGATATGTGAAAAGTGCTAGGCGGTGGTTCCCTTTTCTAAAAAGCCAGGTGTAAGGAACGGAAATTAGGTAGTAGTTTAAGGGAATGAGATTAACAAGTGGGAGAGTGGCAGCATAGCGTATGAGTTCAGCGGCAGGACAACTACTTATCTTGAGGAGAAATTTGGAGTGATTGAGAATTTTAGTGGACGGTGATTGGGTCCACGGGTTAGATTAAAAATATTGGCTATTGCAGCGGGAGATGGGATGCAGCAGAGAGGAGTTGTTGATATGAAGAAGGATGCAGTATAGCTTGGAATTAGAAGATATTGTCGCGCATTTAATAGATGTCCACGAGGAGCGGACGGACTAGTAAAGTTGGTAAATGAAGCAGTCTTAGGATGGGATATTGATTTTTTAGAGGGTGTGCAGTACGGCGTCGTTGGAAGGTGTCAGTTGGTGATTTCCACAGGTGGGTTATCTCCTGTGAGTAGGTTAGCAGTTGTGTGTGTGGCAAGTTTCTGCGAGGCATTCTAGTTGCTATTCATAGGAGGAAAAATGTGTGAATGATGCTAGGGAATTTGAGTATTTAGGGAGTGCTAACAAGAGAATTTGGAAGAATTGGATGGATTGGTTGAGCAAGATCATGTTAGCAAAGGAGAAAGGATCTCAGCAGGGTATAGAGTGGTGCAAGGAGTAGCTTCGGGCTAAGTGGGGGAGTCCTACCACCTGTAGTTGGGTTGTAGGATTCTGTTATCATGGGGTTGCGGATTGTCGGTGTATTGGCAAGTTATTTCAGCTAAGGGGAAAGGAGTAAAATGGTGATCGTGCGTGGCATTTGATGACTGTGTGCAAAAGTTGGCTCTGTCGGACCGGGGTTAGGCTTTGAAAGATTCAGAATTTATGCTTAAGGAATAGGCGAGTTGTAAGGGTAGTGACTTAGTCATGTACTTCAGTGAGAAGATGTTCATGTGCTAGAAGAGCCTTGGAGTTGATTGTGTTCGGGGCCAGTCAGAGTGGGTGACTCTCAATAGCGGTCCTAGTGAATTCGAAAGGTAAAAATGTGGCGTTTAAGGGTTTCAGACAGCAGTATGACAATAATTGAGCTTTTGCAGCGTAATTTCAGAGAAAGGGAAAATGGTTGGAGTGCTCTATGTTATTTTCAGCGTGCAGGACAGTATTGGAGGAGTGAGAGAAATAAACTCCGAGTTGTAGAAAGATTATCAGGAGGGTGTGAAATGGGTTGCGGGATGAGGGCAGCATGGTCTCGTGAATCAAGGTCACTCGGGATGAGTGAGGGTTGAGTTGCTATGAGTTGAAGGAAGTTACTATTATTCCTGAGGAAATTAAAGATGATTAAAGGAAGATAGATTGATTAGCCATGGTTGAAATGGCATATTTACGGCAGTGTAATTAAATTATGCATGTGATTTGGGCCGGTATGTGCGGGGCTTGCCGGCGGTCGTAATAGATTTCATGTGGGAGCATTCGAGTGCTATGGTCTGCCAGGTGTAGGCGGATCTTGGAAGGTTTATGGTTGTTCAGACCACTACTTAAGGATTTGCATGTTGGGTGATTGTGAGAATTCACTCGTGTGTTGTGGTGGTTCTCTTGAATTGAGGTAATTAAAAGGTTTCTATATGATGAAGTGTTCACCCTATTAGTGGTTCAAGAGTTATGATGGAATTCTTGCGCAATCTCATATTGGCATGTTAGGTGCAGTAAACAGTGTGTAACTGGGGGTGAGAATCGAGATTTCGGTTCGGTGTTGAAAAGGATGTCATGGGCTCGGGCGAGCAAGAAAAGGGGATTTGAAAGCTTGGAGTAAGCTGGTGTTATCTTCAGTGTCACCTGAGATCAATATTCGGTGAAAGAGGCTTTGTAACCTAGTCATGGGTTCTTGATGTGTTTTGCGACATTAGTGTGGTCGGTGGTATGGATGTGCAGACTTGTTACCTCGTGGAAGGTCGTGGGAGCGTGACCACGGGAAGATGGTATAAGTGTGACAGGTAGTCACCTGATTGATGGAAGATTTAGACCCAGTATAAAGAAGTGTAATATTGCTTATTTGAGAATTTATGCCTAGAGGGCGTTCGGTTCATTCGGTTGTGGATTGTGGGGTGTTTGTTTCGGCTATGATGGTTGTTCTTGCGTGTTATGAGAGCAAGTGGGTTAATATGGACCCAGGTAAAGCTATCGGCCTAGTTCATTGCGAGCAGAATCAGCTTGAAGTGTGTGAATGGGCTTAAACAGGATTATGGGCTTTATGTGAGGTAGATGTGTTCATTTTAGTATAGCACTCCTCAGGGAGGGGTGTTGGAATATCAGGTGTTGTTCCTCCTTCATCAAACATGTGATATTATGATTGTGCCGTGTGAGTTGTGAAATGGCTTGATAATTTCTTATGTGGTTAGGTCCCGCGTAGTGGGGATGTTATGCGAGCGGGATAGCTCTTGAGATCCAGAGTATATATATATATATATATATATATATATATATATA